>CM076414.1:10269816-10370636 GCA_038363315.1 Mugilogobius chulae
CATGATTGGAGCGGTACATTGTTTGATCTTCAGGTGCGAGGCGCTGCCTCGAGTGTTAGCCAATAGCGAAGCCCGTAGAGGGCTACGCACATACTCATAGAACTACAGTTACATTAGGTAACTAAGATGTGCATTTCCAAGCCAAGTGGGCGGGACAAAATAGGGTCAATACAAGAAAATAAAAAGGGAAATCAAAATTTTTATTTATATTTTCATTCATTTTTTTCATTCATTTTCTACCGCTTAATCCATTAGGGGTCGCGGAATTTAAATTTTAGACTTGGTTTTAGTGAATGTCAAATCATGTTAGCTAACGCCAAATCTCATTAACTATCATACAAAATGAAAAGTTGTACCCATCAATTAATACTAATCTGAGCTGAGCAACACACAAGTAGCTAGTAACGTCACCTATGTAAGTTATGAAACCTTACTCAATTATTTTGTAAGATTTGTCAAGCAAAATCTGAGTTTGTTACCATGTTATCACAGTGTTCACGTAGCTAGCTCAGAAAACCATGATTAGCCGTGTCTAAGCTAAACCCCAGACATTAAATTATAATAATTATATGTCTAAGCTAAAACCTGATAAATGCATGACAAGTTCTAACGATGGCTATCAATCAATTAACTAGTCCAGTGTTTTCAGCTCACAAACCTGAAATACTGCTTGGAAAGTCCGTTTCTGTTCCCTGGTCCAAAGCTCTCTCCGCCTGTCCCAAAATCTCCTCCGCCGCTAACCGCAACTTCTGCTGCACAAATGAGCTCAGCTGGTGCATTATCTGCTCCTTAGAAGACGACGACATTGTCAAAAAACAGCAACAACAACAACAAAGAACTAAAAATGTAGCTAATGTATAGAGTTAGGTCAATCAAAAACAAGCTGATAACTTTTGAATGTAAACATTTCATAAAGGTAATTGGCCCTGTCCCAATACTCACACTTGCACACTTGTGCACTTCAAATGTGCGTTGACGACGAGCCGCTGAAGTGCGCATGGTGTCCCAATTCTCTAGAATGTTTTTATCCATACTTCACAACATCATATTTACGCACTTCAGGCAAGTGTGGAGTTTTCAAATGATGCAATGCTTCTACCTTAGCAACTTAGCTCTGAACGTTAACAGGAGGCACAGTTTAATAATATACTACGGTAAGAAAACCATTTGGCTTGTGCCAGGCCCTGCCATAGCTGATTCCCACCGGACATGGACATTCACAGCACTGTTTTATATGTTTGTGGCAAGTTCCAATGATCCAAATAGACTAGTAATTTAGCAGCAGTTTAATTCATAACATGTTGAAGTGTGGACTGTCCTATTTCTGTTCTGCACACTTGTGCACTTGTGCACTTGCACACTTTCAAACAATGCACACTTCAGTGAAGTGCACAAGTGTGCAAGTGTGAGTATTGGGACAGGGCCAATTTGTCACGTGGCCTGTTTTCCTTCAATCTCATTGGTTCTCATGGCAGCAGCATTTAATATTAAAATAGATCCATCCCGCTATCTTTTAGGTGAATATCAAATTTACATTTACTACCTTACCAACAAATAATAATAATAATGCAAAACAAACTTTTTTTGTGTTTATTTTTCTTGTGACGGAAATGCACCGTTGCCATAGCAACTTCAGTCTTTCCTCCAGCCCATTAATATTAGGTGTGTTCAAGATGGTCAAGGCAGTGCAGTCGGCTCGAGCCGGTAAGGGGGGTGGGGGGCTACGTCAGGGCTACGTAGGCCTCGGTAATCTCGAGAGAGCAATCCGGCTCGAGTCGACTTGACAAATCGTCGAGGCGAGGAAAGAACAACTGCTCCCGGCTTCACCGCCTCGATGACTACAAAATCAAGATGCATGATGGGAAATGTAGTGCGGTGACTGAGCGCTGATTCGCTCTGATCAAACGTGACGCGCTGCAGTTCCTCCTCCGCTGTCTTGATCGTATTTGTGACTTTTATAACATCACCAATGGCGGACTTACCATAAGGCAAAGGGTCGCACTTGCCTTGAGCCCCCAAATTGTAGGGGCCCCCAAAATCCCTGCTCTAATTATGCCATCTAAGGAATGAATGAAGTGACGCGCGCTCAGACTGTGCCAAATGGTTTCCCCCGCAGCCACAGGACGCACGAGCTCTCCATAAGTTACGTATCTTTGAGCAGCTGTAGTAAAATGTCTCGTCCACACACAGACTTGTAGCGGACATATTCTGAGAGAGAAGAGTTTAAACTCTGTCCCAGTTTTTATTTCGTGTTGATAGGATCAATATTGGCGGAGATAATTAGTTCTAAACACTTTAAAAGTTGATCGCGAAAAAATCTAATCTTATACGCGCGTTCGAGAACACCGCAGTCCAGCGGAGTGTTTTGCACCATTAAACGTTGTTAAATAGTGTCCACAAAATGGTATTAAGGTTTATTTTATGTAAGTCTCAGGCCAAAGGAAGAAGACACTCCTCTTGTCTCTCTGTCAGCGCAGCAGCAGCAGCAGTGTGAGAGGGAAAAGGGGCGGAGCTAGAGCTACACAGACTGATCAGAGAAGCACATCAGTTTAATATTTATTTAAAATAATAAGAATGAAGTGTAGACATATTGAATAGTACAGTGTGGTTTGGTTGGTTGCATAATGTGATACATGTTAGATTTAAACTGCATCAGACTCATAATGCAAAAGATTTTGTAATTTGCTAATAAATGTAATTTGACCTGGCCATAGTAATAAAAAAAATATATATTAAAGGTGGGGTAGCTGATTTTTTAGTTGTAAATTTTGTGTTTTCCACTAAAATGTAGATGATAAATGCAGCACTTTGTGTAAAAAAATGAGACCACTGAGTATTGTCTGAACTAAATAATAAAAATGTTTTTGTTCTAATCGGGAGCCAATTTGCTGAGCTTGGGTGGTCCTCTCCAGTTTTAAAAAGTGGTATTTAAAGGTGGGGTAGTAGATTTTCACATTGCAAACATGATTTAGATTTTAAATCTGACAAAATTCTCTCATAACTCATTCAACTCATAGCTAATATCAACATGTACTCAATTTAGTTGCAATTCTGGTTTATAAACTTCTTTTTACAAACAACAAAGTGAAACTGGAGGGGGTCACTCAAGCACAGCCAATCAGAGAGCTGCATTTGCTCATGATTAGAACTAAAACTCTTTATTATTCAACTCAGACAATACTCAGTAGTCTAATTTTTTCACATAGTGCTGCATTTATCATCTACTTTTTAGTTGAAAACAAAAAAATGCTAATCTGAAAGTAAAAAAGTTAGTTACCCCACCTTTAAGTCACAGTAGCCACCAAAAATGGATACATGTCTATAATAGCATGTGTCGAAGGGTTTATGAGAGGAAGTTGTCAGATTAAAAAACCTAAATTGTGGTAGCAGTGTGAAAATCAGCTACCGCACCTTTTAAAGAAGCTACAAAACAATTTGATCAATATTGTCCATGATCGGTATTGGCCAATCAAAAATTCAAATTATCTGTATCAGTGATCGGCCTCAAAATCTTGATCGGAGCATTTCTAGATTTATCCTAGCGGCGCAGAAAACACAAAAGACAACAGCAAATAAGCAAGGCTCTAGTAAAGCATCCTAAACTGACCACCTTTGATGATGAGCAGCCGGTAGATGATGTTTTTCGAGTCACATATGGACCCGTGATGGCGGGCCCCTTCACAAAATTTTGCCTTGAGCCCCCAAATGGCTAAGTCCGCCCCTGAACATCACACGTGTTTATCATGAGTCAGAAAAGACCTATACTGTTGTACATTACACACAGAATCATTTATACATGATCTTGATGAGCTGAAAGTCACTTTTACAAAGGCAAATCTAAAGTGTGCCAACTTTACCATGAGCTCTTTATTCTTTGCTCTGGTGATGTGTGAGTGAGTTTGTGGTGCGTGAGGGAAACAGAAATGCATTTACAACGTTGTAGGTAGTTTTATTCAGTGCAACACTTCAAACAAACGCGAGAGCTCCGTGAGTCTGTGAGATCTGAGGCTGCCTCATTTTATGATTCTAAATTGACTTATCAAAGTAAATGTAGACTTAAAACTGGCCACAGACTAAACAACTTTTAGTCTGTTTTCCATTGTAATTTTTACTTGCACTTCGTCGTGTAGTGTGGAGACGTGACTAAGCTCCCGTCACAGTCTTTTTTAGATAAGCCAGATTTTTATTATTTATTGAATAGACATGGAAAACATCACCACACAAAAGTTACATAACAGCATTCTTTAGCTTTTAGAAATATTAGAATTCTTATAAACACAGATGTTGCAGTATGTTCCAATAGCAGAGGCGGGACAAGTCATTGTTTAGCAAATAAGTCTTTTCATTCAATTATGTTATTTACTGAATACAGATTGTATATTTGCATGTTTTATTATTTATTGTAAAGTGACTGTGTAAATTTGTGGAACTGAAAAGTCAACTATACAATTTAAAAGAAAAAGAGAGTTAAAGTCATACTAATAAAGAAACAACTTTACCATTTACATACAATAATGACATTTAAATAAGTATATTTTATTTTTTTGTACACATTAAATAAATATTATTTTTTATAAATTATTTTATCTAGAATGAAGTAAATAAATAATGAAGTGAGGGACATGTTCCAGTTTGTTAATGTATCATGTTGTATCAAGTAAAACCCCATTTTTTTTAAGTTGTGTCTCAAGTCTGACTCAAGTCCACATTAGTCTTTTAGCAAAAACGTTGTAACTCATATTTACAGAAGTACAAGTATCTAGTAGTACATCTTTTGTTCACCAACCTTTGTTAAAGTCAGATTTTATTTTATTTATATTTTTTTCTGGTGCATAGACAAGTGTCCTGATGAGATGCTGCAGCTGAAGTTGGAAACATGAGCACTGTAAAAAGTCTCCCATAGCATTTCATTAAAAAAAATGAGGTAACAAGTGACATTCATAATAATTGAGTAGATTTTACAATCTCAATTTTGAGTAAAACACAAAGAATAAATCAGTGAAGTACAAACAAAATATTAGTGCTGAATCTACAGCAATCAGAGACAAAAATAATTTAATTTTATTAGATATTTGAGTAAAATTGATTAACTTTACTAAATAAATTGATCCACCTTCATTAAAAAAAATTGTAAAAATGATTTACATTTACTAAATATATTTGTCTATTTTTATTAAATATTTGCGTAAAAATGATTTACCCTTACTAAATATATGTGACAACTTTTATAAGATATTTCAGTGAGTCTGGTTAGAATTTACTAAATAGTTAAGTAAAATTGATTTACTATGACCAATTTGCAGCTTTGTATTACACATCTGTCTGCAAAAAAGTTGTTAAACAACAATGAAATGTGCATGAAGGTTTATCATATCTATTCAATCAGATGTCACTTTGTTACCTCAATTTCTTTAAGACTAATTTAAAGTAAAATTTATGTTAGATTTGCACCAACAGAAAAGTAATAAAACCAAATATTATTCAACATGAATATTTATTGTTTGCGAACATCTTAACATTTTGCTGTACTAGTAGTAGTAACAACAACGAAAACATTTAACAAGCAGAAAGACATCCCTAAAATTACAATTCTAGGTATATTTAAAACCTTTTTGTATACAAAGCATTCACACTAAGGAGATTGCTTAAATTGTGCATATAAAAATCACATTAAGATCCACTGACTGATAATCTAGCAAAAACATGCTTTTAGGATTAGGACTGATGGCATACGTGAGGCCGATAAGCAAGTTGCAAGCCTTTGTAAGGTTTTCCACATTGGTGATCACAGGCACACCTTCTATGAAGCCAAGTTCCTCTGGAGCTGATGTGTTGGGCTTGAGATGATAAATGTTCAACTTGTGCTGGGTAAGGTCCACAGACACCCCATCACCCTGAAATGAACATATCATATTAGAGAAAGGTTTAAAAGAAAAAAAAAACAACAACAACAAAAAGAGGGACTACTTTTACAGAGATTAGTACCATCTACACCACCTGCTGTCGGAGATATGTGCACAACATTCTGAGGAACCAGCACCACCCTGTACATCACCTGTTCTACCTGCTGCTCTAAACCTTTGATGTCTAACATATGCACATCACTAATACAAAACATGGGTCCATAAAGGGACTGTACCTAATTTTTGCATTCTAAAAATGTAAACAAACAGAAATAATTAACCTTTTTCCTTCAGGCTACATGATTTCCTCACGTAGCTAATGCATTCTGAGCTTCAGAATTGTTCATCATGATGAGTTTTAATGTTTTTTCACAGCTTTTAACAGCGAGGTGAGTCACTATGCTAACAACAGTTAGCCACAATGCTAAAAACAAAAACAGAAAAAGCTGCACACAAACAATATTTTATTAGACATAGACAGGACTTTGGGGACTAATTTCCACTTGATTAGATACATTAACAAGGCATCAGTGCTAGAGGGAAATTGCTTTTAAGTTATCTTGTTGCAAAAAAATCGAGTACAGTCCCTATAAGGACCTGCATTCAATGTGATTGTTATGAGTGTTTAATTTTCTGTATTTTTTAATTTATTTTAAATCAATTTGATTTATGATTAAAATTCTATGTATTCTTTTAATATTTTTTTTACTAGTACAGGTTCATATTTTCATTATAAATTACTTTTTTTGTACAAATATAATAATAACTTCTATTATTACACCACGTGCAGAATTATTAGGCAAGTTGCACTTTTGAGGATTAGTTTTATTTTTTAACAACAGCAGTGCTCTTGGTCAATCCAAAATGTTATTAAACCTCATACCTGAATATTTCATGAAGTAAAAGTGAGGTTTTAGCTTTTATATGAGAATATTTGTACATTAGGCAATTATTACTGTGCACAATTATTTGGCAACTTGAAGAAAAACTAAAATATTCCCAATTTGTTTTTATTTTGATCTTTTAAAATACATACATACAACACATTATCAGAGACCTTAAATTACCAGTGGCAAAAGTTTTACACGTTTTACACAGCATACTTTACAATATCGGTGAAACAAGCAGCATTTCATCACAAAGTCAACACTAAACACAAGCAATATAATGTGTTTTGGAATTAATTCATTATTTAAATAAACTAAAATAACAAGTAACACAGCTCTTACCTTCACAACAGTATTCTGTGCAGCATGCACCTCCGTCTCGGCAGAAAAATGTGGGCGGAAGTCATCATTAATTAAGTTAAGCCTCCTCAGTGGTTAGGCTTTATCAATTTTTTTATGCTGAAACCAATGCAAAAATAAAAAGACAAAATTAGCTTATTTTTTTTAGGCAGATTTTATTCTAACACTTTTTGATTGAATGCAGACGCCTCAGTGGTTAAAGTTTATCAATTTTTCCATGCTGAAAACATTACCAAAAAAAATAAATATAAAATTTGGCAACTTTTCAAAGCAGATTTTATTCTAACAAATTGTGATTGAATGCAAGTAAAAATCGTTAGAAAATTGATATGTACAAATGAAAATGCATGGTAAAATTATGTTGTTGATTGTTTTATGCAGGTGTAATTAATATTTATGTATCATTTTTAATTGAGTCAAATCCCACTATTTACAGTGAGGGAAGAATACTATTTAAACCAGTTACACAAACTCTCACGTGCAGATTTCAAATGCAGAGGAAGCACATTTTAGCAAGACCTCGCGTTATAACTGTGGGAACTAAAAGTTGAATCGCATCAATAAAATATGATGCTGTGAAAACTAAATATAGCCAGCAGAGGGCGCAACAATAAAGCTACACATTTATGAGAGGTAAAAGTGACAAGTCATCAGCAGCATTTTACAATCAAGAATCATATCTCATTTTTATCCTTTAGGCACCAGAGTTTTATTAGATATACAATTCAATAAATGTAGAGATTTGAAACTTTGCCCCTGTTTTATACAGCAGCTGGTAAAGAGTAAAAGAACCTTTGACGTGGTTTTGAATGCTACTTAAAGGGATTATTACATTACTGTTTATATTAGTACAGTATACAAACAGTATACTTGCATAAACAAACTTGTCTCCAGGCTACTATATACTAAATAACTAAAGTTGTACATTCATTATAACTTAAAAAAAACTAAGAAAAAGACTACTTAGTTACTGCCCTGAGAAAGCAACTTAGTTACATTACTTTGGGATTACTTTGGGTGTAATTTTGGAAACATTGATCAACTATAGATTTTTATGTTTGATTATTGGCGTTTAAACCGAGGCAGACGACAAATGAGCTGCTTAAACAGACTTGAATTAATTAAAATCAACAATAAAAATGATTCTGGGCCCTGTTCCAGCTGTTAATGTGTGTCTCTGAGTCGTTTGTCTCATACAATAAGTCAATAATTGTGAATTTTTTTATTGTTTGTTAGTAACTGTAATTTAATTACAGGTATTTGCACAGTAACTAAGTTACACTAATCGAAATTGTAATCTAATTACAGTAACTTGGTTACGCCCAACACTGCTTGTAAGCCATAAAAATGTACAATAAAACAACTCCCCAATAACAAATAGCCTCTGTGCACAGAATGTCACTTCTGTACTTACTTATGTGCATTTCCTGTTAGCGCTAGCATTCAGATACAAACATGTCACTTTATTAAAACATTTTGGACTTTTGGTGAAGTATTTTTGTGATTTGTAAAGTCTTTAACATGTTTTCTGAGAATTTTAGATTGACATAGTGAACACCCAATAGAAATTAACTGAACAGGAAATGTTCAAAATACAGAAGTTAGCCATTTTGAATATAAACAAGCCAACTGACATTCATTAATTTGATTTTATCTTTAGGCCTCTTAGTTTAAGGCTAAAATTCAAACTATCCTGACTGTGCATATTTTTATCATCTTAAATTGTATCTGACCCCTTAAGTTAATTCCTCTTTCCCTTTTTTGAACATTGACTGTGTTTGTGTTTGCATTATTACAAGCTTTATACATTATCTCTGTTTTAAACCACAAGATCATCTGATATGAGAATTTTTTAATGTAAAAGTAATGAGTGTGTTCATAAAACTACAGGTCGCTTCTGCAATATTTGCAGTGGTTGTAAATATATTATACAAAGATTTTCAAATACAAAACTTCACTACAAAGATACATTTCTGGGGTTTTTTATAAGTTACATATGACACACTCACAAATAAGTTTGAAAAACTTACAATTTTAATTTTTCAGCCATGTTGTACAACTTAAATTAGTAAGTTATTATCACTCATGTAATAAGTTGAACAGCTAATAACTTGAAAATGTATTGTCACTTCACTTTTTACAGTGTGAGATTAGAAGCAGGAGCTTGTTGCACAAATGTTTTTTTTTTCAGTCATAATGACTGAAAAAAAATAATAAATATCTTATTTAAGTTTTGGAAAATAAACAATGTCAGATGATAATGGATCTTCCAGCCTAACTCCAACGAGCAGAGGCTGAGTGAAGGTGGTCTGGACTCTGTGGAAGAGGCTCATGGTTTCATCTTCAATGTTGTAGAAGGACAAGACCCCTGCGCTGTGATCCAGGTAAACTCTGATTCTCCTTGATAATGAGAAAGGCACTTCTGGTTGTACTTTTGACTCAACACTGTGATGCCAAAAGTAAAAATCAATTTTTTTATATTCTAAAGCCCAAGACTTTTCATTGTACCCAAAACCACAATCCTCTCCCAGAGGAAAATTTTGTTGCTCAATGTAATCTCTTTTTCATCTCATGAGACAAAGATGAGATTCTCAGTTGTTGCTCCTAAAACCTCTTAGGAGCAACAAATGAGACTAGAGAAACATTTGAGAAATACTTGATACCATAGTGAGATCTCAGTCATATCTCAAATGGAGCTGAAACTGAGCTGTGGCCTGCTTTGATCTCATGGAGCAAAAGATGAGAAACAGGAGACATAAACTAAAATCTCAGCTTGGTCTCACAGAAGGCTCAACATTGTCTAGGAGCAATACCTGAGACCTTGTTGAGATCTCATTCTTGCTTACTCTTTCCTCTGGGCTGAGTCTCCTTTTCTTCCAATATTTTTATACGACACTGCAAGAACCACATTTGAGTCTCCCCACTCCACCTCCCAGTAACAACGACCGGTCAGACCATCTCTGCTCAGGACCTGAGGGTACACACTGAACCTGTCTGGATGATCAGGACAGATGTTAAAGATTAACAGTGGACACCTAAATACTCGTCTATTTCCTCTGAACAGTTGGAGTTTTTGGTGGGCTGTGTTTGGGTCCAGGACGATCTCTCTTGCGTAGTTGATGAACTCTTCTCTGGTTTTAGGCTCAGGTAGTGCAGGTCCAGATTGAGGTCGACCCAGTAAACGTTGTCTTGGTGAGAAACCCTGAGAGATGTTTTGAATTCCTTCTTTCAGTGTGACCTGGAGCAGGTCAGTGAGCGCAGTCACAGCTGAGGTCGCCTGCTCTAAGAACCCGAGAGGCAGTGAGTAGGTCCTGTGGGTCTGGGCTGAGGGAGGTGTGAGTGGGACAGTCAGTGGAGCAGCTTCATAGAGGGTCCTCTTCAGCTCTGTGATCTCCTGCTGCAGTCGGTCATGAATCTGTTTGATTTGAACCTCTTCTCTCTCCTGCAGGGACCTAATCTGCTTAGTCACATCAGAATGAACAGACTCCAGTTCACAGACAAACGACTTGAAGCTCTCCTCACTGTGTTTCACTGCTTCATCAGCAAAACGCCTCAGGGTCAGTACATCCTGCTGGAGCCTCTGCTGCTCTGTCTCTTTCACCTCAATAGTTTGGAGAATATGTTCCCTTCGAGTCTCAGGGTCCATGGTGTTGTACTGGAGTTCAGTCATCTTCAGCTGCTCCACTAACCCTGATATCATGGTGTTTGTGACAAGAGCCGGTCTGGGGATGAAGCTCTGTCTGCACTGAGGACAGCTGCTCTGAACTTGTTGATCCCAGTGGCTCTGGATACAGACCCTGCAGTAGTTATGTCCACAAGGAAGAGTGACTGGCTCCTTCAGCAGATCCAAACATATCGCACACAAAAAAGCTCGTCGGTCCACCTGAATAGCTGCTTGCTCCATTTTGACTTTGGAGAATATGGTAGCTTCAATTTCTCCTCAGGAAAAATATATACGTTTCAGTTTTCAGTTCTCAGAAAAGAATGAGACAGTGAGGATACAGGATCTGCCCTTTTGGACTGTCCGCGCCACATCTGATCAAGGAAACAGAGAGCCTGACTCATGTTTACAACTCATTATCTAAGCAATAAATACAACTTTCCAACCACAAGTTTCAGATGAACACCACACCAAGTTGTTTGCACAAGTCGGAGAAATGGGAATTTTGGAAGCAGCTTAAAAGACCCAAGTTGTGACGTTTGTTTGCTGGATTGCAAACTAGAGCTAACTACAAATAAGATAATTGTGGTATATTTCTTATTAAGTGAACAATGAGCTTTGAAAACAACAGTAAGCAAATTATCTCCCCCAAGTTATTGAACCAAAATTTGGAGGGACATGGTATTGCTAAGTTGTCCCAAAATATGTTCTTGTATCTCTAATAAATAAATAAACATAAGAAAAAAAGTAGAAACAGAAATAACACTTTCAAATTACATATCTTATTTGAGTTTTGGAAAATAAACAGTGTAAAGTGTGTCATTTTCCAGCCTAACTCCTACAAGCAGAGGCTGAGTGAAGGTGGTCTGGACTAGGGGTTGCACGACTAGTGAATTTTAGTAGTCGACTAGTCGAGAGCGTTAGTCGAGTCGACTTCGACTAGTCGATGACGTCATTAACAAAACAAAGATCCAAAGGCACGATGATTTTGCCTGGGCAATTGTTAGAAACGGCTTATTTATACCACCATATTATCAGAAAACATTGGACGTACTAATACCCTGTAATAAAGCTGAACGTAGGCTCTTTGATTTTACATACAAGAAATAAAAGCTAAAAAGCCTATTTGTGCGTGCGCGCAGGGCGGAGGCTCTCGCTCTGACAGCGGCTTGGATTCAGTCTGCACACACACTCTAAGCTGTGGGACGTTTGGTCAGTGCGTTTTGAACAGTGAAGGAAACACAAACCCACCTGAAGCCTGCTGGTTCACACACATCACTCATCACTCTTTACCTCTCGTCTCCTTCTCCACAAACCGCGCTGTAAAACGTAAGACCAGTGTAGATCCAAAGACTCGGATCCAGGGGGACGATGTGCGCTTGGAGACGGCTGGTCAGGGCGCGTTGGAGCGAACGGTCCGAGCGCTTTGAGCCGGGGTGCAGCGTGCATCAGGTGCCTGTGTGTTTGGCTGATGTAGAGGGAGCGAACGGTCTGAGCGCTTTGAGCCGGGGTGCAGCAGGCTCCAGGCGCCTGTGCGTTTGGCTAGACGGAGCGAACAGTCTGAGAGCTTTGAGCCGCGCGGCTATAAAACGCGCTCGGTTAGACAAAGCGTTTTGGGACGAACAGTTCGTGCGTTATTGGAGTGGAGCCACAGAGTGTCCGTGCGCTATGTAAGGCAGTGTGCCAAAGCGAAGGGACAAAGCATCCCGGGGCGGAAGAAGAGCGCGGGGAGAGACGTAGAACGGGCCGGGGAAAAAGACGAACGAGTTGCTGACATTTATGTGTTAGAAGTGCAAGTTTAAAAGAGCTTTTTTTAAGCCAACCTCTGATTTAATTATTCTTCGACTAGTCGACTTCCTCTCAAAGTAGTCGCGGGGACCTTTATAGTCGACTAGTCGACTAGTCGACTAGTCGGTGCAAGCCCTAGTCTGGACTCTGTGGAGGAGGCTCATGGTTTCATCTTCAATGTTGTAGAAGGTCAATTCTCCTGCGCTGTGATCCAGGTAAACCCCGATTCTCTTTGATGAGTGTGATACTTTTGATGGTACTTTCGACTCAACACTGTGATGCCAAAAGGAAAATCTTCCATTGTCATAATCTAAAGCCCAGGACTTTTCATTGTACCCAAAACCACAATCCTCTGAGTTTCCTTTTCTTCCAATATTTTTATACGACACTGCAAGAACCACATTTGAGTCTCTCCACTCCACCTCCCAGTAACAGCGACCGGTCAGACCAGCTTTACTTAGGACCTGAGGGTACACACTGAACCTGTCTGTATGATCAGGATATCTTTTACGGATTGACAGATATTCCCTAGATACTCGTCTATTTCCTCTGGACAGTTGGAGTTTTCGGTGGACTGTGTTTCGGTCCAGGATGATCTCTTTTGCATAGTTGATGAACTCTTCTCTGGTTTTCGGCTCTGGTTGTCGTGGTCCTGATTGGGGTACTGATTGTTTCCTTGGTGAAAAACCCTGAGAGATGCTTTGCATTCCTCTTTCAGTGTGACCTGGAGCAGGTCTGTGAGCGCAGTCACAGCTGAGGTCGCCTGCTCTAAGAACCCGAGGGGCAGTGTGTAGGTCCTGTGGGTCTGGGCTGAGGGAGGTGTGAGTGGGACAGTCAGTGGAGCAGCTTCATTAAGGGTTTTCTTCAGCTCTGTGATCTCCTGCTGCAGTCTGTCATGAATCTGTTTGATTTTGGCCTCTTCTCTCTCCTGCAGAGACCTGATCTGATTAGTCACATTAGTATGAACAGACTCCAGTTCACGAACGAACGACTTGAAGCGTTCCTCACTGTGTTTCACTGCCTCATGTGCAGTGCGCTTCAGGGTTAGTACATCCTGGTCAAGTTTTTGTTGCTCTGCCTCTTTCTCCTGAATAGATAAGAGTAGCTGTTGTCTACTCTCACGGTGCACAGTGCACTGCAGCTCAGTCCTCATCAACTGCTGCGCTAAGCATGCCACCTCTGTGTTTGTGACCACAGATCTGGGGTCCCGCTCTACAGAACTGCTGTAGTTCTGTCCACGAGGAGGAACTGGGTCCATCAGTGGATTCCAAAACAAAACAGAAGAAATGATCTCTGAGTTAAATTCGGCTGACTGGTCAACCTGATCAATTTTTGCTTAAAATATATGTTTAGTTTTACAGAAAGAGGAGTGAGGTGCACGCAGAGCTCAACATTAACCTGTCTGAACAGCACACATCTGACATGCAAAGCTCAGGAGGAAACAAGATCCGCCCTTTTGGACAGTCTGTGCCTGCATCTGAGCAGGAAAACAAACAGTATACAGTCAGCAACTGAGCTTATGAGCAACAGTTGCTGGGCAATACATCCATGAATCAACGTTAATACAACTTTGAGTAAATTGTTATTCGGACACAGTTGTAACATGGTGACAAACTCAGAAAAAAGATTTTAAAATAGTCTACAACAAGAAAACCAAAGTATTAAGTCAACAGAAACATGTCACTGTATCTAGTGCACTATTCGATATTTACTCTGAAAAAAACTTCTTTCAACAAGGTACAAAACTCTCAATCTGAAAGATTTATCCTTGGCCACCAGTTTTTTCCTCTTGCCACATGTACCGTATTTTCACCCTATTGAGCACGCCTGAATATAAGCCGCACACACTAGATTTAAAAAAGAAAAATAACAAAGTACATACATAGGCCGCATTTGTTAATAGTAAGTTTATGAGAATCTATAATTTTGCTGCATTGCCGTATAAGCCGCAGAGTTCAAAGTTTGTGAAAAAAGTAGCGGCTTATAGGCCAGAAATTACGGTATATAAAATATTTTTAAGATCAGGCAAATAACCAGCAGGTGTAGTGAAGGTGTGGGTGGGGCAAACCAAACCAGCTTATTTCCTAAAATGCAGACTTATCTAAATAGATTTTTTAAGGTTAGCAAAGAGTTTGGGTGAAAGGTAAAAAAATAAAATAAAATAGCAGTTTAGACCAGCTTAGCAACAGAACCTAACTCATTACCATTGCAACCAGATCACTTGACCGAACAAAAGCGAAAACCAGATTAGTTTTTGTCCAGGTAGTTTCTATAGCCTCCTAGCAACCATGTTATAGGTGAATTTTATTTGCATAGAAAGCGTATTCAAATAAATCTTTCATTAGGCGCATGTAAAAAACCCAGAGAAGGAACTAAACCAGGAAAAACTGTAAGATGAACAACAAGAAAGAGAAGTCCAAGATGGACCCAGGTGAACCTACAGCTGCTCCCAGAGAAGTTCCAGAGCCACCTCCACGGCTCATCATAGTGCATCTGGAAACAAAAAATAAAAAATAAATGAGGCTTCCACCACACTGAAACCAAAAGCAGTCAGTGGAGATTCTTTATTTCATTTTTGTCACAGAAATTTAGCTTAGAGCATAAATAAACTATGGGCAAGGTCAATCTCAACTCCCATCTACTGAACTCATGTGAGAAGTTTTCTTGTTTTATTATGATTACAGACACTTTAATATTATTATTAACGCTTGAAAATCACACTTTTAAAAACATTTTATCTTCATCTTAAAGTTGAGGTACACAACTATTTTAGTTGTAAAATAGTACAACTAAAATATAATATAAATCAATATTTTGCCTCAAGTTTGACTTTTGCTACAAACCGATTTGGTTATCGACCTTTCAATTAAAAAAAACAAATAATTGATAATTTGACATGAAAGAATCTTGATCTCTCAATTTTTTATTACCCCGTCTGACCAGCGGGACTGTGTCAGAACTACGACAGAGTATAAGGGCCAAGTGAAGAAAAAATTAAGTTGGGGCTACGAGGATAAACTTAAATATTTTGAGGTTATTCTCTGAACTTTTTGAGAACCAAGTCGAAGTTTTAAAAAGTTGTCTTTGTGTGACAATAAAGTGAGAATAATGTCGTAAAAATCGAAGTCGAAGCCATAAAAGTCGTATTTTTGTTTTAAGAACAACATTAAACAGTTTTACGATTAAAGTCACACAATTTTGACGAAAAAAATGAAGCTTAAGTATATTCTCATAGCCCAAGCTTTTCCATGACTGTACAAACCTTGATCAGTGAATGAAAATGTTGTGTCAGACTTACCAACAAGATGGCGTCGTCCTTCAAAGTTCTTCTTGGGAATTATCCTGCAAAATTCTTGGGAGTTCTGCGGAATCTATAAAGAAACAACTATCCAACTATGAGACAAGAAGACCTGCAATTTACATTTTGTTCATCGTAAAACACAAAATGTTTCAACAACAGGTTCAAAAGCTCCGCCTCTTCACTGTAACAAGCACCAGATTGTAACTTTTTATTGGGGCAAAAGCAAAAACAAATGTGAGTCCTGCATGTTTTATTCAAAATCTGAATATTTTCCAGTAAATACAGAGAAGTGGGCGGGGATAGGTGGTAGGTGAAAACAGGGGTCTTCTGAGCCCTGGAGCATCAGCTGTGGGTCAATACAAGATTACTGAAACCTGCAGGAATCAATACAAATACAACTTTGAGTAAACTAATGATGGAAAAAACACATGGTTACAAACTCAAAAAACGGATTTCAAATAACAAGTATCCTTGGTAACACTTTAGAATAACTACAGAATAATTAGGCTTAATAATCATTAATAACACCTTAATAAAGACTTAATTCAATAATGCTTAGTAACTACTTAATTACTCAGAATCCTGCCCCCTAACCCTAAATCCTAACCTTAGCTCCTTTTAAGTAGTTACTAAGCATTAATAAGCTTTTTAATTTATTAATTCACCATTAGTTCATGAATAATTTAGGCTTTATTTATGGTTTACCAAGGCCAATTAAGGTGCAGTTAATATAAAGTGGTACCTTAACCTTTAAAATATTTGGAAGTTGTTCAAAATTATCTGCCAAGGAAATTTTGAAAATGTATAATTCTAAATACAAAATGCATGTGTTTCAAAGGTCAGCCTGTCAGAAAAAAGAAACTATTTATCACGGTTTCTGCCAGGATGGGGAAGTAGGGGAGAGAGAGCGGGGTTGGTTGTCACTATCACTGTATCTCAGCTTGTGATTGGTGCATTTGAAAAAAGTCAGATTAAAATGTGCATTAAATGAACCAAAGTTCACTCACAAAAACATTGTGTTGAAAGCTTATAATCATTGATTTTAAAAAGAGGAGAGTCAGAGTGACAATTAGGACTAGTTTTTTTCTGAGCTGGGTTTAAAAATGTAGAAGAAAGCTGAGGTGAGAGTAAAACAGTCCAGTCAGGGTTGGTTGTCACATATGATTATATCTAGAACAGCCAGAGTGGGGTTGGTTGTCACATGTGATTATATCTAGAACAGCCAGAGTGGGGTTGGTTGTCACATGTGATTATATCTAGAACAGCCAGAGTGGGTTGGTTGTCACATATGATTATATCTAGAACAGCCAGAGTGGGGTTGGTTGTCACGTGATTATATCTAGAACAGCAGCACAGCCAGAGTGGGGTTGGTTGTCACATGTGATTATATCTAGAACAGCCAGAGTGGGGTTGGTTGTCACATGTGATTATATCTAGAACAGCAGCACAGCCAGAGTGGGGTTGGTTGTCACATGTGATTATATCTAGATCAGCAGCACAGCCAGAGTGGGGTTGGTTGTCACATGTGATTATATCTAGAACAGCAGCACAGCCAGAGTGGGGTTGGTTGTCACATGTGATTATATCTACAACAGCAGCACAGCCAGAGCGGGTTGGTGGTCAAATGTGATTATACAGTGCCTTGCGAAGTATCCAACCCCCTTGAACTTTTTTACATTTTCTCTTATTATGACCACAAAAATCAAACATATTTCACTGAAACTTTGTGTGAAAGACCAACACTAAGTTGCACACAATGGTGAAGTGGAAGGACAGTCATACATGATCTATTTTTTTTTTTACAAATTAAAAGCTGAAAAGTAGGCGTGCAAAATTATCCAACCCCTCTGAGTCAATATTTTCTGGAACCGCCTTTTGCTGCAATTACAGCTCCAAGTCTGTTTGGGTATGTTTCTACCAGCTTTCCACATCTTGAGACTGACATTTTTGCCCATTCTTCTTTGCATAATAGCTCCAGCTCAGTCAGATTAGATGGAGTGTGTTTGTGAACAGCAGTTTTCAGATCTAGCCACAGATTCTCGATTGGATTTAGGTCTGGGCTTTGTCTGGGCCATTCTAAGACATGAATATGTTTTGTTTTAAACCATTCCAATGTAGCCTTGGCTTTATGTTTGGGGTCGTTGTCCTGTTGAAAGATAAACCTCCGCCCCAGTCTCAAGTGTTTTGCAGACTCCAATAAGTTTTCTTCCAATATTGCCCTGTATTTGGCTCCATCCATCTTTCCATCAACTCTGACCATATTCCCTGTCCCTGCTGAAGAAAATAATGCTGGCACTTGTATTTTGATTGTGTGGATGGTGCATTCAGAGTCATGAGCAGTGTTAGGTTTCTGCCACACATAGCGTTTGCATTTTGGCCAAAAAGTTCAATTTTGGTCTCATCTGACCAGAGCATCTTCCTCCACATGGTTACTGTGTCCCCCACATGGCTTTTGGCAAAGTGAAAACATGATTTCTTATGGCTTTCTTTCAGCAATGGCTTTCTTCCATAAAGGCCAGATTTGTGTAGTGCAGAACTAAAAGTTGTACCTTTGACAGATTCCCCAACCTGAGCTGTAGATCTTTGCAGTTCCTCCAGAGTCACCGGGGACCTCTTGGCTACATCTCTGACCAGTTCTCTCCTTGTTCAAACTGTAAGTTTAAGTGTACGGCCTGGTCTTGGTAGATTTGCAGTTGTGCCATACTCCTTCCATTTATGGATGATGGTGTAAACAGTGCTCTGTGAGATGTTTAGAGCCTTGGAAATCTTTTTATAACCTAATCCTGCTTTTTACTTCTCCACAGCTTTATCCCTGACCTGTGTGGTGTGTTCTTTGGACTTCATGGTGCTGACCGCTCCCCAATACTCTCAAACAAACCTCTGAGGTTTTTACAGAACAGCTACATTAATACTGAGGGTGGATTACACACAGGTGGACTCTATTTATTTGTTAGGTCAACATTGGAACCTTCTAAAGCCTCTAAAAGTAATGTGTTGCACTCAGAAAAGAAGGGGGTTGGATAATTTTGCACGCCTACTTTTCAGGTTTTAATTTGTAAAAAAAAAAATAGATCATGTATGACTGTCCTTCCACTTCACCATTGTGTGTACCTTAGTGTTGGTCTTTCACACAAAGTTTCAGTGAAAAATGTTTGATTTTTGTGGTCATAATAAGAGAAAATGTAAAAAAGTTCAAGGGGGTTGGATACTTTCGCAAGGCACTGTACAAGCGGTCGAAATGAGTTTTCTCCGCAGGGTGGTTGGGCGCTCCCTTAGAGATAGGGTGAGGAGCTCAGTCACATGGGAAGAACTCGGAGTAGAGCCGCTGCTCCTCCACATCGAGAGGGGCCAGCTGAGGTGGCTCGGGCATCTGTTTCGGATGCCTCCTGGACATCTCCCTGGGGAGGTATTTCGGGTAAGTCCCACTGGGAGGAGACCTCGAGGAAGACCAGGACACGCTGGAGGGACTATGTCTCTCAACTGGCCTGGGAACGCCTCGGGATTCCCCCAGAAGAGCTGGCGGAAGTGTGTGGGATAGGGAAGTCTGGGCCTCCCTGCTCAGACTGCTGCCTCCGCGACCCGACTCCGGATGAAGCGGAAGAAAATGGATGGATGGATTTATAACTGTGGAAAGGCGAAACAGACTTTTGTTTTCAGTGTTTTTACTAATAGCTAGTTAGCTGAATCATGAATCAGAAAAAGTACATATATAGCAAATATAAAAATATATAGTTTTATATTTTGCCCTGGTTACTTTCCTTGGTAGTGCACTTTCTCTTTAGCTCTGTCAAATCAACATGTTAACTGGTTTGTCTCGCAGGGAAATCCTAAATAAATATAAAGACAGATACAACAAACACAGCAAATGAATTCTACAGGAGAGAATTCTATTAAAATGCAGCGAAACAGGAAGTGCATGGCCAAGAAAAGTGAATAGTTTCAGAAAGTGTACGTTTAAATGTTTGCTGAACTGAAAGCAAAGTTAATATTATAAACAAAACATAACAAATGTGACCTGTTAAATGCTCATGTTTAGCAGAAATATTTTTGTCAAGTTCAATCAGTAAATATGTCCAAGTTCTCACTGCCCACCCAACTGAAGTGCACCAGACACAAATTCAAGCGCTCCCTGCTCAATCACAGCAGCCCACTCCACTCCTCAAGTAATCTGCTCACCTGTGTCTTCCCATCGTTCCAAACAGACTTCAGCTCAAAGGTTCAACCAAGACACTCTGGTATGATAACTATACACTTCTCCCAGTGGACAGTATGAATAAATGCATTACCTTTTTTATTGATCTTTGTTTTATTGAAAACTTAGTTAAAGTTTGATTGTGTTTATGCAGTTTATGTCCAATCTATTTGCCCTTTTAGCATATTCTGTGTTTAGTCTCTTGTCTACTTTAGTTAAAATTGTTGTTTAAAAATATATAAGTATTTCGTTTAAATTAATTAATTGTATAATTATTATTTCATTAAAACATTTGTTGATTAAACTGTTAAAGTAAAAGTTAAAAATAATCTTTGTTAAAATACTTTGTTAAATATAAATATTTGATTAAGAACATTAGTTAAATAATTAATCATGGTTTATTTAAAAATAATCGATAAAATGTTATAATTTAAACAATTTAAGATCCTTTGACGTTCATACTTCAAAATGTGCTCATTGTCTAATGTACATTTTGTTGTCTTGTAGGTTTTCACCTACTCAGTACTTCTACTGCTGTAAAGAAATGAACTGAAAATCCATTTAAAACAAAATAAAAATAAAGCAATGGAAACTGAACTGAGTTGTCCCAGCGTCTCTTTGTGTGGAACCAGCCTTTTCAAGTTTGGGCAGGAGCTGAATGATCTTTAAAAACTTGACAATTATTTACTAAACAAAGAATCCAGGCTTGGATGCAGTTACAATGCTCTTTATTTGTAGCTTCAGCTAAAACTTAAGTAAAGAAGTCAGTTCCATCTCCAGTGTTTTCAGAGCAGTATTTTGGCAGTAAGTTGGACTCATGATGACGGTCTTCCACAAAACACACTGGAAAACTCTGCCTCTGTCTTTCTGCTCAGATCGCTGCTCCGCGTGGCATCTTCTGCAGCAGCTCCACCACTGCACACCGCCTCTCTTTTGGTTTACATTTATGTGTTTTCAGACATATATTTTGACTGAACGCTTTCCCACATGTGTCACAAGAGTAGGGCTTTTCTCCAGTGTGAGTGCGTTTATGTACCTGAAGATGACGCTTTGTGCAAATGATCTACTGCAGACACTACAACTATACGGTTTCTCGCCTGTGTGTACGCGCTTGTGTTGGCGTAAAACACTTGAATAACTGAATCTTTCTCACACATATCACAAGAGTAGGGCTTTTCTCCAGTGTGTACGCGCTTGTGTTGGCGTAAACACTTGAATCACTGAATCTTTTCTCACACATATCACAAGAGTAGGGCTTTTCTCCAGTGTGTACGCGCTTGTGTCTGCGTAAAACACTTGAATCACTGAATCTTTTCTCACACATCACAAGAGTAGGGCTTTTCTCCAGTGTGAGTGCGCTTGTGTTTGCGTAAATCACTTGAATCACTGAATCTTTTCTCACACATATCACAAGAGTAGGGCTTTTCTCCAGTGTGAGCGCGCTTGTGTCTGCGTAAATCACTTGAATCACTGAATCTTTTCTCACACATATCACAACAGTAGGGCTTTTCTCCAGTGTGTACGCGCTTGTGTTTGCGTAAATCACTTGAATCACTGAATCTTTTCTCACACACATCACAAGAGTAGGGCTTTTCTCCAGTGTGAGTGCGTTGGTGCAACTTAAGAGAACTGCGCCGTGTGAATGACTTTTGGCACGCATCACATGATAATGTTTGATGCTATTGTGTGTTTGCTCATGGACTCTAAGATCAGACTTTCTCCTAAATCCTCTTCCTCTTGAATTGGCTCTGGGCTGCTCTGAAACAGTTTCCTTCAGATTTCTTGGTGGCCTTGCTCCATTTTTCACCCCACCGTTGCTGGCATCGCTGTGTGGTGCAAAGTCTGTCTGCGGTCCATCTTTTTCAAGCTGTGTGTTTTCAGCATCTTCAACAGACTCAAACGCCTCCTGTGTTGCTGGAGCTCCTGCTGGCTGATTTTCATCCGTAAAAACGATGCAGCGCTGAACTGTGGCTGTTGAGAGAGTGGGGAAAAATTATTCAAAAATAGAGATAGATGTTAACTGATACTAGTATCAATCCTGAAAAAAAAAATCCCAAAGGAGAAAATGCAACTTTTTCTGGAACAGTTGAGCTTTGTAAAAGCGAAACTTTATGGTGACACTGACAGAATAGGAGGACAGCACAGTGTGTCGCATAAATATCTATAGGTCTTAAAGCGAACCCTGGAAATAATCACATTTTTATCCTAAAACACTTATAAATATCATCACTTATATAAATACAGGACTAAAACCTTGGAAGTATTTGTAGTTTTATTAAAATAGTGTGATGAAGAAATGACATGGAGGCTGCCATTTTGCTGCAGTTATGACATAAAATAGTGTTGTAAGGTAACAGGCGGTAGCAGGTAACTAAGCAACATGAATTCCTCAGTTAAACCTTTTCAGTTTGAGCCGGAGTTTGGCCAAATACAGAACGATTATGAATCTAGTGACACTGAAGATAATCAAGAGGAAAAAGCAAGAACTGGACACTGTCAGTGGTGTTTTTGTGGCAACTGTTCACAGATGAAACTGTGGAGTAACCATGGAAACACTATTTTATGTCATCAACCAAAATGGCGGCTCCCAATGGCTTGAAAACAACATAAACAATGACAATTTTTATAAAAAATAGTAAGCACTTATATATTTGTTTGTAATTTATTTTAATAAGCATGACCAGTACTAGTGTTTAAGCCATATTTGTTTTCATATCCAGGGTTCCCTTTAAGAAGCAACAATGGTTTCCATGGAAATAACGACCAAGCCGCCATGTTTTTTGTCAGGTTTGCAGAACTTCCATAGAAATACATTAGCCAAAACAATATAAAATAGTAAGCAAAGCAGCCATGGAACAACCCAAAAAACGCTGGGTCAGTACTGGTAAATTTATCTATCACTCTGTAGTGTCAGAATATGCTTTAATTATTAGGCTCAGGATCGTGACATCATACAACATTAGAACGTTCAGTTGTCTAATGTTAAACCAATGGAGATTTTAAATAGCTAAATACCGAAAATAGCATTAATTAAATCATATTCTGACACTACAGAGTGATAGATAAAATTACCAGTACTGACCCAGCTGTTCCTGTTTTATCGTTTTGTCTAATGTACAGTATTCCTATGGAAGTTCTGCTAAACTGACAACAAACATGGCGGATTTGCCATTATTTCCTTAGTAACCACAGATGCTTCCCGAGCCTAATTGCTATTTTCAGTATTTAGTCATAATTTAAATCTCCACTGGTTTCACATTAACGTAGACCAGGGGTGGGCAATTATTTGTCTTCAAATCCAGAATAGTGACAAAGGGACGGGTCACAGTTATTGAAAGAATTTGTTATTATTGCAAGCACTTTTTGAATAAAAAAATAGGCTATTATTATTGCACTTATTAATCACAGGTGCAAACACATGGCCAAGTCAATCAAATAAAAATGTATACTGCAAAAAATGTAATTCTAGAAGTGTCTGGATTTTAATCTTTTTCTGGTCAAGGTGGTTTTAGTTGATGGACTTAGATTATTTAACTTGCTTCAGGGTGTTTCTGTCTCGTTTCTGACCCCTCGAAAAAGAGATGGTACATCTCAAGGGGCACTCCATAAATAAATAAATATAGATTTGCAAACTTGATTCATGCTAAAATATCTAACACGTGAAATATGCTACAAGATCTTAACAATTTTATTCTACTCTGGCTAAAATAAGATGAATATTCAGAATTCTAATAGTTTTAACCTAGACTAGATAATATAGATGATAAGACTTTGCAGGATTTAGGAGTAATGCTTATTCTCAAAAACATGCCTGATTAAAACAAGCGGAGGGCCGCATCTGGCCCCCGGGCCGCAGTTTGCCCAGGTCTGACCTAGACCAACATCATCCCGAGCTTTATACAAGAAAATAAATAGGGAAATCAAACTTTTTTATTTATATTTTAGACTCGGTTTTAGTGAATGTCAAATCATGTTAGCTAACGCCAAATCTCATTAACTATCATACAAAATGAAAAGTTGTACCCATCAATTAATACTAATCTGAGCTGAGCAACACACAAGTAGCTAGTAACGTCACCTATGTAAGTTATGAAACCTTACTCAATTATTTTGTAAGATTTGTCAAGCAAAATCTGAGTTTGTTACCATGTTATCACAGTGTTCACGTAGCTAGCTCAGAAAACCATGATTAGCCGTGTCTAAGCTAAAACCTGATAACATGATCATGAACGTCCCTACAGACAACTGCTGAGGGTGATTTTCACGCAATATCTAGCTTACATTAGTGTATTTCCGGGGTCTGCAACCTGCGGCTCGAGAGCCACATGCGGCTCTTTAACGACATCAGTGTGGCTCTTTGAGATTTGATTTTGACTGAGGAACTAGACGAAAGTAAAGTTAAAGAACATTCATTATTATTTTAGTATGTGTTTGTTTTAAATAAACAGTTGTTTAATGCAGTGTTTCCCAATCTTTTTCGAGTCACGGGTCACAGCACACTTTTTGTTTCCATTTTATTAATGGCACGCAAAAAATCTAAATTATTTAATGTTATTACACTTCAATTTTGGAAATTGTGATTGTTTGGTTTTCGTTTTTGGGTTTAAGGCTATTCTGGACACATCACTGATTACATTTTTCAAGGCACATCTGGTAGTATCTCAAGAAACACTAGTTAGTGTTCCCCGGCACACTGCTTTAGTGTGTGTACACTACTTACTTCATCATTTCAAAATGTATTGACGGCTGTAACTGGAGTTCAACTTTCTCTTTCAAAAATGCACAAAAGTAAGAGAAAAACTGTTCGCCATCAAAAACTTATTTGTGAATTTACACAATATTTTCAGTGTTTAATTTGGTAAAACATTGAGTAATTCACTTAACTGTCTAAACATTTTCTTAGACTAAATATAGTTGCGGCTCTTTCCGACTTTGATTTCTTTGAATAGGGCAAATGTGGCTCTTTTGCTGCTAAAGGTTGCAGACCCCCTAGTTTATTTGATCAAAATGCATGACAAGTTCTAACGATGGCTATCAATCAATTAACTAGTCCAGTGTTTTCAGTTCACAAACCTGAAATACTGCTTGGAAAGTCCGTTTCTGTTCCCTGGTCCAAAGCTCTCTCCGCCTGTCCCAAAATCTCCTCCGCCGCTAACCGCAACTTCTGCTGCACAAATGAGCTCAGCTGGTGCATTATCTGCTCCTTAGAAGACGACGACATTGTCAAAAAACAGCAACAACAAAGAACTAAAATGTAACTAATGTATAGAGTTAGGTCAATCAAAAACAAGCTGATAACTTTTGAATGTAAACATTTCATAAAGGTAATTTGTCACGTGGTCTGTTTTCCTTCAATCTCATTGGTTGTCATGGCAGCAGCATTTAATATTAAAATAGATCCATCCCGCTATCTTTTAGGTGAATATCAAATTTACATTTACTACCTTACCAACAAATATTAATAATAATACAAAACAAACTTTTTTGTGTTTATTTTTCTTGTGACGGAAATGCACCGTTGCCGTAGCAACTTCAGTATTTCCTCCAGCCCATTAATGATTTTAAAATGCATAATGGCAACTAATTAGACAACTTGTTAGTAAAACATAGTAAACATGAAAAACAATGGGCTCTGTGCACAGAATTTCAGTTAGCTGTGCACGTTCAAAATAGCTAACTTCTGTATGTACGACCACTTCCTGTTAGCATTAGCATTTAGACACAGTTATGTCTCTTTTTAAACACACAAGTGTCCTCTAGTGAAATATTCCTCTAATAAGTCTTTAACATGTTTTCTGTAACATTCATCACACTGTCTGATCTAAAGAACTTTTTTTTTTCTATGAGGTTTTCACTACATCAGTTTAAAACGAATAAATATTCTTTAGATCAGACAGTTGTGGTGAATGTTACAGAAAACATGTTAAAGACTTTACATATCAGAGGAATATTTCACCAGAGACACTTGTGTGTTTAAAAAGAGACATATTGTGTCTAAATGCTAACGCTAACAGGAAGAGGTCGTACATACAGAAGTTAGCATTTTTGAACGTACACAGCCAACTGAAATTCCGTGCACACAGCCCATTGATTTATATATTCTTTTGGCTGTTTTTGAGTGATATTTAACATTCTGGAGGCTGAATAACGTCATCGGCCAAAAATATAATTGCTCTTTTTTTTTTTTCACAAACGTAGCACAATTGATTGACACCATTTTGAGCTGTTTTGGTGTTTGTTTAAGCTAAATGGGGGGCTGGCTGACCCTAATTTGACCTATATAAGAATCGTTAATATCTCAAAAACTAAAACAGCACAAACGAAGCACAAACGATTGACATAGTTTTTGTGTAGATTTGCGTTTAATGGGGGGCCAGCTTCACGCAGCTACAAACTACGGCTATATTGAGTATGTGACATGTAGAAAGAAAATTTAAAGGTTGTATGGAGGATTTTCAAAAATTGTTTGTTGTCAGTCTTGGTCAAAAACAGTTGCATAGATTTGTAACAGCTTTGTACTTATGCCAAACAAAAAAATAATTTTCAAATTATATAAACTGTGGACATAATGAGGCCAGTAAAACGTTGACCAATAGATAACGAGGTACCTCGTTATCTATTGGCCTGTTAACCTGTCAAGCAACCCTCAGTGTTCCTAAGTAACTCAATGGCCCAGTTACAGTGAAGGGCGTGGCCCTGGGAGGAGAAACACATGTGCATCATTTGAAAAACAGCAAAAACTGTTGGATTTGAAAAATCCTCCATACAACCTTTAAGGTAAACAGTGGTAGAAAAGCAAAGAAACTAAAGCACCACTTCTGTTTCTCTCACATTTCTCATTGACACAAACTTTAGGATCACAAACAGTTACCTTTCTATGCTTAAACAAGATGTTTTTTTTATCTGTTGTGCAACAGTGAAAAATGTCCTAACATCTGCCGTTAGCAAGTAAGCTAGCTAAAGTGCTGTTGCTGAGACAACAGAAAAGTAGTTTTACATATTTTCTGCCAAACAAACGTTCACTGGAAAAAAAAAAGTCCCTTAAGTTAAGAAGCACAGTTTATCAGGTGTTCTTTTCATACTTTTGCCACTCAGAATGTTGAGAAAGCATTTTTATAAGTGTGATGTATTTGTTAGCAATTTATATTCGACCAGGCTGGTGTTTTTTCCCACTTGTTGCTTGCTTTCGAGCCAAAGGGTTCAAGAAGCTTACATTTTATGATTCTAAATTGACTTATCAAAGTAAATATAGACTTAAAACTGGCCACAGACTAAACAACTTTTAGTCGGTTTTCCATTGTAATTTTTACTTGCACTTCGTCGTGTAGTGTGGAGACGTGACTAAGCTCCCGTCAGTCTTTTTTAGATAAGCCAGATTTTTATTATTTATTGAATAGACATGGAAAAACATCACCACACAAAAGTTACATAACAGCATTCTTTAGCTTTTAGAAATATTAGAATTCTTATAACCACAGATGTTGCAGTATGTTCCAATAGCAGAGGCGGGACAAGTCATTGTTTAGCAAATAAGTCTTTTCATTCAATTATGTTATTTACTGAATACAGATTGTATATTTGCATGTTTTATTATTTATTGTAAAGTGACTGTGTAAATTTGTGGAACTGAAAAGTCAACTATACAATTTAAAAGAAAAAGAGTTAAAGTCATACTAATAAAGAAACAACTTTACCATTTACATACAATAATGACATTTAAATAAGTATATTTTATTTTTTTGTACACATTAAATAAATATTATTTTTTATAAATTATTTTATCTAGAATGAAGTTGTGGTCACAAATAATGAAGTGAGGGACATGTTCCAGTTTGTTAATGTATCATGTTGTATCAAGTAAAACCCCATTTTATCAAGTTGTGTCTCAAGTCTGACCCAAGTCCACATTAGTCTCTTAGCAAAAACGTTGTAACTCATATTTACAGAAGTACAAGTATCTAGTAGTACATCTTTTGTTCACCAACCTTTGTTAAAGTCAGATTTTATTTTATTTATATTTTTTTCTGGTGCATAGACAAGTGTCCTGATGAGATGCTGCAGCTGAAGTTGCAAACATGAGGGAGGAATACTATTTAAAACAGTTACACACTCTCACGTGCAGATTTCAAATGCAGAGGAAGCACATTTTAGCAAGATCTCACGTTATAACTGTGGAAACAAAAAGTTGAATGGCATCAATAAAATATGATGCTGTCAAAACCAAAGATAGCCAGCAGAGGGCGCAACAATAAAGCTACACATTTATGAGAGGTAAAAGTGACAAATCATCAGCAGTATTTTACTATCAAGAATCATAGCTCATTTTTATCCTTTAGGCACCAGAGTTTTATTAGATATACAATTCAATAAATTTAGAGATTTTAAACTTTGTTTTATACAGCAGCTGGTAAAGAGTAAAACCAGGTTCTGGTTCAGAACCTTTGACGTGGTTTTGAATGCTACTTAAAGGGATTATTACATTACTGTTTATATTAGTACAGTATACAAACAGTATACTTGCATACACAAACTTATTTCAATTATCCAATGTAGGTTATATATACTATTATAGTTGCACATAACTTATTACGTTTAAAAAAATGTACTTAGACTACTTCGTTACTGCCCCATAAAAAATCAACTTAGTTACATTACTTTGGGATTACTTTGTGTGTAATTTTGCAAACATTGATCAACTATAGATTTTTATGTTTGATTATTGGCATTTAAACAAATAAGCTGCTTAAACAGACTTGAATTAACTAAAATCAACAATAAAAATGATTCTGGGCCCTGTTCCAGCTGCTGATCTGTGTCTCTGAGCTGTTTGTCTCATACAGTAAGTCAATGTTTGTGAATTTTTGCTTGTAAGCCAAAAATATACAATAAACAACTTCCCAACAACAAATAGCCTCTGTGCACGGAATGTCACTTCTGTACAGTATTTACTTACACAGCAAATTGGAAAGTGTTATAATTTGGGGGTTAAGCCCTTTTCAGCAAGTGTAAAGTTGATTTTACCCCTGGTGAGTTATCTTCTTTTTTGTTTCACTCCCAGATGCCATTCAGTAGGGGTTAAAATTGAGAGTCAATAAGGATTTTTCTCATCTAACTCTGAATGAGTTATTTTATGCAAATATAACCCTGAAAAGTCTAACCCTTGACTCTGGGCAACCTGATGACCCTCACAGGGTTATTTTAGTTGCCACTCCCCCTTTAAAGAGAGAACACAGCGCACCTGAACGTGGATCCTATTTTGAAAACTACCTATCAGTCAGTGTTTGTGAGACATATAACAAACTCTAGAGAATGGCTCCCCTCTGCTGATGTTTTACAATCGTTTTTAGTAGGCTTATTTCCCCTAGGAAGTTAACTACCTGACAACTTTTACTAGTTCAAGTTACCGTAGTGGATTATTAGTTGATATTAACACTTAATTCAGCAAAATACTTCAGAATCTCTTGTTAGCGTTACTACCGGCTAGCACTAATATGAGCAAAGCAGCTAAACCCTGACTTATGCATAGGTGTTTGCAGAGGTGTTTTGGTGTTTATATATTTTTTTAAATAACCCTTTATAATAGTTAAAATGACACCCTTAAAGAGTTAAAATTTGACTCCAGTAAAAAGTAAATGCTAACACTTTTTGAGAGTTATTAAGTAACCCCCTAAAAAGGGTAACTTTAACACTTTTCAGACTGGACTCATATAGACATCAAAAAAGTGTTAAAAATAAATCTCGGAAAGTTGATTTGGCTATGCTGAATTTACTGTGTATGTGCATTTCCTGTTAGCGCTAGCATTCAGATACAAACATGTCACTTTATATACACTATGGATTTTTGGTGAAGTATTTTCGTGATTTGTAAAGTCTTTAACATGTTTTCTGAGAATTGTAGATTGACACAGTGAAAACCCAATAGAAATGAACTGAACAGGAAATGTTCACAATACAGAAGTTAACTATTTTGAATATAAACAAGCCAACTGACATTCATTCATTTGATTTTATCTTTAGGCCTCTTAGTTTAAGGTTAATATTCAAACTATCCTGACTGTGCATATTTTATCATCTTAAATTGTATCTGACCCCTTAAGTTAAATCCTCTTTCTCTTTTTTGAACATTGACTGTATTTGTATTTTTAGTAAGTTATTACAAGCTTTATACATTATCTCTGTTTTAAACCACAAGATCATCTAATATGAGAATTTTTTAATGTAAAAGTAAGTAATGTGTGTGTTCATAAAACTACAGGTCACTTCAGCAGTATTTCCAGTGATTGTAAATATATTATACAAAGATTGTCAAATACAAAACTTTACCAAAAGATAAATTTTTGGGTTATTTTTATAAGTTACACATGACACACTCACAAATATGTTTGAATAACTTACAATTAAGGCAATTTTAAGAAATTGTACGTCAGCCATGTTGTGCAACCTAAATGAGTAAGTAATTATCACTCATGTGATAAGTTGTACAGCTAATAACTTGAAATTGTATTGTCAATTCAATTTTTACAGTGTGAGGTTAGAAGGAGGAGCTCATTGCATATATTTTTCTTTATACACCATTGGTCTTGGTTTTTAGTTTAAGTAATAAAATCATATAATTCAGTTATAATTCAATTGAAAAAGCCATAGCTATTTAGAAATAAATATCTTATCTGAGTTTTGGAAAATAAACAAGGTCAGACGAATATGTGTCTTCCAGCCTAACTCCAACGAGCAGAGGCTGAGTGAAGGTGGTCTGAACTTTGTGGAGAGGCTCATGGTTTCATCTTCAATGTTGTAGAAGGACAAGACCCCTGCGCTGTGGTCCAGGTAAACCCCGATTCTCTTTGATGATGAGAAACGCACTTCTTTTGGTACTTTTGACTCAACACTGTGATGCCAAAAGTAAAGTTTTCCATTTTATCCTCTAAAGCCCAGGACTTTTCATTGTACCCAAATCCACAATCCTCTGAGTCTCCTTTTCTTCCAATATTTTTATATGTTACTGCAAGAACCACAGAAGTCTACCCCACTCCACCTCCCAGTAACAACGACCTGTCAGACCAGCTTTACTCAGGACCTGAGGGTACACACTGAACCTGTCTGGATGATCAGGATATCTGTTTCTGTATACAGAAATATCCTCACAAACTCGTCTATTTCCTCTGGACAGTTTAAGATCTTGGTGGGCAGTGTTTGGGTCCAGGACGATCTCTCTTGCATAGTTCATGAACTCTTCTCTGGTTTTAGGCTCAGGTAGTGCAGGCCCAGGTTGAGGACGACCCAGTGAACGTTGAGAGATGTTTTGAATTCCCTCTTTCAGTGTGACCTGGAGCAGGTCTGTGAGCGCAGTCACAGCTGAGGTTGCCTGCTCCAAGAACCCGAGGGCAGTGTGTAGGTCCTGTGGGTCTGGGCTGAGGGAGGTGTGAGCGGGACAGTCAGTGGAGCAGCTTCATAGAGGGTCCTCTTCAGCTCTGTGATCTCCTGCTGCAGTCGGTCATGAATCTGTTTGATTTGAGTCTCTTCTCTCTCCTGCACGGACCGGATCTGCTTGTCACATCAGAATGAACAGACTCAGTTCACGCACAAACGACTTAAAGCGCTCCTCACTGTGTTTCACTGCTTCATCAGCAAAACGCCTCAGGGTCAGTGCATCCTGCTGGAGCTTCTGCTGCTCTGTCTCTTTCACCTCAATAGTTTGGAGAATATGTTCCTTCGAGTCTCAGGGTCCATGGTGTTGTACTGGAGTTCAGTCATCTTCAGCTGCTCCACTAACCCTGATATCATGGTATTTGTGACAAGAGCTGGTCTGGGACTGAAGCTCTGTCTGCACTGAGGACAGCTGCTCTGAACTTGTTGATCCCAGTGGTTCTGGACACAGACTCTGCAGTAGTTATGTCCACAAGGAAGAGTGACTGGCTCCTTCAGCAGATCCAAACATATAGCACAGAAAAAAGCTCGTCGGTCCACCTGAACAGCTGCTTGCTCCATTTTGACTTTGGAGAATATGGTAGCTTCAATTTCTCCTCAGGAAAAATATGTATGTTTCAGTTTTCAGTTCTCAGAAAAGAATGAGACAGTGAGGAAACAGAATCTGCCCTTTTGGACTGTCTGTGCCACATCTGAACAAAAAAATAGACAGCCTGACTCATGTTGCTTTTACAACTCATTATCTAAGCAATAAATACAACTTTCCAACCATAAGTTTCAGATGAACACCACACCAAATTGTTTGCACAAGTCGAGAAATGGGAATTTTGGAACAGCTTAAAAGACCCAAGTTGTGACATTTGTTTGCTGGATTGCAAACTAGAGCTAACTACAATAAGATAATTGTGGTATATTTCATATTCAGTGAACAATGAGCTTTGAAAACAACAGTAAGCAAATTATCTCCCCCAAGTTATTGAACCAAAATTTGGAGGGACATGGTATTGCTAAGTGTCCCAAAATATGTTCTTGTATCTAAAATAAATAAATAAACATAAGAAAAAAAGTAGAAACAGAAATAACACTTTCAAATTACATATCTTTTTGAGTTTTGGAAAATAAACAGTGTAAAGTGTGTCATTGTCCAGCCTAACTCCAACAAGCAGAGGCTGAGTGAAGGTGGTCTGGACTCTGTGGAGGAGGCTCATGGTTTCATCTTCAACGTTGTAGAAGGTCAATTCTCCTGCGCTGTGATCCAGGTAAACCCCAATTCTCTTTGATGAGTGTGATACTTTTGATGATACTTTTGACTCAACACTGTGATGCCAAAAGGAAAATCTTCTATTTTTATAATCTAAAGCCCAGGACTTTTCATTGTACCCAAAACCACAATCCTCTGAGTTTCCTTTTCTTCCAATATTTTTATATGTTACTGCAAGAACCACATTTGAGTCTTTCCACTCCACCTCCCAGTAACAACGACCGGTCAGACCAACTTTCTTAGGACCTGAGGGTAAACACTGAACCTGTCTGTATGATCAGGATATCTTTTACGGATTGACAGATATCCCTAGATACTCGTCTATTTCCTCTGGACAGTTGGAGTTTTCGGTGGACTGTGTTTCGGTCCAGGATGATCTCTTTTGCATAGTTGATGAACTCTTCTCTGGTTTTAGGCTCTGGTAGTGCAGGCCCAGATTGAGGTCGACCCAGTGATGTTGTCTTGGTGAGAAACCCTGAGAGATGTTTTGCATTCCCTCTTTCAGTGTGACCTGGAGCAGTCTGTGAGCGCAGTCACAGCTGAGGTCGCCTGCTCTAAGAACCCGAGGGGCAGTGTGTAGGTCCTGTGGGTCTGGGCTGAGGGAGGTGTGAGCGGGACAGTCAGTGGAGCAGCTTCATTAAGGGTTTTCTTCAGCTCTGTGATCTCCTGCTGCAGTCTGTCATGAATCTGTTTGATTTTGGCCTCTTCCCTCTCCTGCAGAGACCTGATCTGATTAGTCACATTAGTATGAACAGACTCAAGTTCACGAACAAACGACTTGAAGCGTTCCTCACTGTGTTTCACTGCCTCATGTGCAGTGCGCTTCAGGGTTAGTACATCCTGGTCAAGTTTTTGTTGCTCTGCCTCTTTCTCCTGAATAGTAAGAGTAGCTGTCGTCTAGTCTCAGAGTGCACAGTGCACTGCAGCTCAGTCCTCATCAGCTGCTGTGCTAAGCATGCCACCTCTGTGTTTGTGACCACAGGTCTGGGATCCTTCTCCTGTCGGTTCCGAGAGCTTTGGAAAAAGACTCTGCTGTAGTTCTGTCCATGAGGAGGAACTGGGTCCATCAGTGGATTCCAAAACAAAACAGAAGAAATGATCTCTGAGTTAAATTCGGCTGACTGGTCAACCTGATCCATTTTTGCTTAAAATATATGTTTAGTTTTACAGAAAGAGGAGTGAGGTGCATGCAGAGCTCAACATTAACCTGTCTGAACAGCCCACATCTGGACATGCAAAGCTCAGGAGGAAACAAGATCCGCCCTTTTGGACAGTCTGTGCCTGCATCTGAACAGGAAAACAAACAGTATACAGTCAGCAACTGAGCTTATGAGCAACAGTTGCTGGGCAATACATCCATGAATCAACGTTTATACAACTTTGAGTAAATTGTTGATCGGACACAGTTGTAACATGGTGACAAACTCAGAAAAAGATTTTAAAATAGTCTACAACACCAAACCAAAGTATTAAAAATCTCTGTTGAAATGTTTTCTATTAAGTCAACAGAAACATGTCACTGTATCTAGTGCACTATTCGATATTTACTCTGAAAAAAACTTTTTTCAACAAAGGTACAAAAACTCTCCAATCTGAAAGATTTATCCTTGGGCCACCAGTTTTTTCCTCTTGTATATAAAATATTTTTAAGATCAGGCAAATAACCAGCAGGTGTAGTGAAGGAGTGGGTGGGGCAAACCAAATCACAGCTTATTTCCTAAAATGCAGACTTATCTAAATAGATTTTTTAAGGTAAGCAAAGAGTTTGGGTGAAAGGTAAAAAAATAAAATAAAATAGCAGTTTAGACCAGCTTAGCAACAGAACCTAACTCATTACCATTGCAACCAGATCACTCGACCGAACAGGTAGTTTCTATAATCTCCTAGCAACCATGTTATAGGTGAATTTCATTTGCATAGAAAGCGTATTCAAATAAATCTTTCATTAGGCGCATGTAAAAAACCCAGAGAAGGAACTAAACCAGGAAAAACAGTAAGATGAACAACAAGATAAAGTGAAAATAAAGTTACCATGCAGTGTTCTTAGCACACAACGAGCTGCTCATAGTGTCCATCGAAAGAGAAGTCCAAGATGGCCCCAGGTGGACCTACAGCTGCTCCCAGAGAAGTTCCAGAGCCACCTCCACGGCTCATCATAGTGCATCTGGAAACAAAAAATAAAAAATAAATGAGGCTTCCACCACACTGAAACCAAAAGCAGTCAGTGGAGATTCTTTATTTCATTTTTGTCACAGAAATTTAGCTTAGAGCATAAATAAACTATGGGCAAGGTCAATCTCAGCTCCCATCTACTGAACTCATGTGAGAAGTTTTCTTTTTTTATTATGATTACAGACACTTTAATATTATTATTAACGCTTGAAAATCACACTTTTAAAAACATTTTATCTTCATCTTAAAGTTGAGGTACCCAACTATTTTAGTTGCAAAATAGTACAACTAAAAATACGTATAATATAAATCAATATTGGGGTGCACGGTAGCCAAGTGGTTAGAGCTCTGGCTTCCAAATAAGGAGGTCGTGGGTTCGACTCCCGGGTCGGACTATATCAACATCTCATGATCTCTCTGGGTGGAGTTTGCATGTTCTTCCCGTGTCACCGTGGGTTTTCTCCGGGTACTCCGGTTTCCTCCACCGCCAAAAACATGCATGTTTAGGTTAATTGGGCATCACTGTAAATTTCCTTAGTGAGTGACTGAGAGAGTGAATGTTTGTCTGTCTAACCCTGCGGCAAGTTGGCCACTGTCCATGGTGTTCCCCCGCCTAAGGCCCAAAGTCATGGGATAGGCTCCAGTCACCGCGACCCCTAATGGGATTAAGCGGTAGAAAATGAATGAATAAATCAATATTTTGCCTCAAGTTTGACTTTTGCTACAAACCGATTCAGTTATCGACTTTTCAATTCAAAACCAAATAATTTGACATGAAAGAATCTTGATCTCTCAATTTTTTATTTACCCCGCACCTACCAGCGGGACTGTGTCAGAACTACGACAGAGTATAAGGGTGAAGAAAAAATAAAGTTGGGGCTACGTGGATAAACTTGAAATATTTTGAGGTTATTCTCTGAACTTTTTGAGAACCAAGTCGAAGTTTTAAAAAGTTGTCTTTGTGTGACAATAAAGTGAGAATAATGTCACAAAAATCAAAATTGAAGCCATAAAAGTCGTTTTTTTTTTAAGATCAAACAGTTTTACGATTAAAGTCACACAGATTTTGACGAAAAAAATGAAGCTCAAGTATATTCTCATAGCCCAAGCTTTTTTTCTTTTATTTATGTAGATTATTCACATTTTTTTCCAACCCCATAGAATTCCCAAACTTTTCCAGGGCTTGCAAATTAGAATAGAATTTTCTATGACAGTACAAACCTGAATGAAAAAGTTGTGTCAGACTTACCAACAAGATGGCGTCGTCCTTCAAAGTTCTTCTTGGGAATTATCCTGCAAGATTCTTGGGAGTTCTGCGGAATCTATAAAGAAACAACTATCCAACTATGAGACAAGAAGACCTGCAATTTACATTTTGTTCATTGTAAAACACAAAATGTATCAACAACAGGTTCAAAAGCTCCGCCTCTTCACTGTAACAAACACCAGATTGTAACTTTTTATTGTGGCAAAAGCAAAAAACAAATGTGAGTCCTGCATGTTTTATTTTAAAATCTGAATATTTTCAAGTAAATACAGAGAAGTGGGCGGGGATAGGTGGTAAGTGAAAACTTTCTGGGCACTAGAGCATCAGCTGTACTCAAAACATGCAGGAATCATAACAAATACAACTTTGAGTAAACTAATGATGGAAAAAAACACATGGTTACAAACAAAAACATATTTCAAATAACAAGTATCTTTTAACAGAGGTGAGTCACTTAGACGCAAGTAAGTCCAAGTCAGCGGTCATCAGGGTCAAGAAAAGTCCTAGCTTTTTGTAAGTAAACCAAGTCAAGTCATCACCTTGGCATCAAGTCATGGCAAGTTGTTTTTTTTTTTTAAGCCAAATTTTAATGGCTACTCAACTAAATGAATTGGTGCATTTTAAAATAAAAACTTTGTGCATTCTGTAAAATTTTTCCAGCAATGTGTCATTATAAAATTAGTCGCAGGGATGGTTTTTTTTACTGGAGGGAAAGTCAACTACACAATTTTGTAAAATAGGAAGTTTAAAGCATACTTTGGGACATTCTGCATGAGGATAAATATTTTTTTGCAATGTCAAAAAATACAGCTAAGAGAACTGCAAGAGGCCCTCCTCTAAGGCAGTGTTTCTCAAAATGGGGTCCGGGGACCCATAGGGGTCTTGGCCATTTTTTAAAACGGTAATTTCTTCAGCATTACAATTTCTTACGATATATAACTCAAAATATGTAATGTTTTGGATAGAAACAAGTACATCAGAAAAAATAGACTAACATTTTATTCAAAGTTTGATGTAAACTTGGCTTGGTTTTGAGAACTATCCTGTGATGCCAATGCGAAAAAACGATAGGGGTCCTTGGAAAATTCTTTAATTGATAGGGGGTCCCTGACTTTAAAAAGTTTGAGAACCTTTGATTGATTGAATTGATTTTTATCGTTGAATGCAATAAAAGAAATCAAAATGACAATGTCTTTGTGTGTCTTCTTGTTATGGCGCACAAAATTTGATGTTGACTCACATATTTTTGACTAGAGCTTGCAGATTGCAGTCCTTTTCTTCTCTGTGCAGGAAAAGCTTTTGTAGCTGAACTGAATATTCTTGGCTCCATGTGACTTAATGCCGTGTAGACTGCAGCCAGTTGCACCGTGCACATGTCCAATATGCTTCTGATGGACGCACCTGGAGTCTGATCAGCTCCACGCAGAGAAGCGCAAGAAAGTGAGTGCGTAAACTGTGCTTTATGTTTGTCAAGTCATACACAAGTAATGTCAAGTAGAGTCACAAGTCAAGTCTCAAGTCACTAATGTTCAAGTCTCAAGTCACTAATGTTCAAGTCTCAAGTCACTAATGTTCAAGTCTCAAGTCAAGTCAAGTCTCAAGTCACTAATGTTCAAGTCTCAAGTCAAGTCTTTGGGGATCATAGAGCAAGTAAGTCACAAGTCATGAAAAGTGCGACTTGAGTCTGACTTCAGTCAAATCATGTGACTGGAGCCTCCCACTTCTGCCCTCTAATATATGTATTCTACAATAATTTGGAAGTTGTACAAAATTATCTGCCAAGGAAATTTGATACATGTTAATACAAAATGCATGTTTCAAAGGTCGACCTGTCAGAAAAAAGAAATTTGTAACTCAGCTTTTCATTAAATGGTAAATATTACATGTACAAAATAAAGGAAGCCAAGTTTTTGTAATTTCCTGGGCGACATTAGTTCATATAAAAAACTATAATTTAATATACAATTAGGCTAGAAGAACAGTATCAAATTAAAAATATACTTAAGAAGAGTAAGTCTCGTAAGAGTCAGACCAGACTTGGGAAAACTGTGGCCCAAACTGTGACAGTTAAAATAAACCCATCGACTGAAATCTACAGGCTAAATACAGCTAAACAGGAAGTGCATGTCCTAGAAAAGTAGGCGGGACAAAGTAGGGTCAATATAATTGATAATTTGTTTCTAAGGATAAATACAAAATTACCCTGGCACTCTTCCCTGCTGCTAAAAATTGAAAAAATAAGTAATAAAAATACAATAAAAGAAAAATTAACAATAATAGAACTCGCAAATAAAGTGAAAAAAATGTGTCCCAAGAAGTTCAAATAGAGGTTTGTTTAATCATTTATTGTAAAATTTCAAACAAAACCAACAAAGAAAAAACATGTTTTAAAGGCGGTGACCTTTTCCCATTAAAATAGATAAAATTAACACAAAAAAAATCTAATATTCTGTTTCCAGGAAATTTCGCACCATATTTTCTTTTTTTTTTTTTCACATTTCAAAATAAAGCAGAGTCATAATTTCTCAAGGCATCAGACGTTTTGCTGGTTCTCTGATGATGCGTTCTGATCCCGAAATTATCCTAAATCTCAAATTTCACGAGGCAGCGGTTTGATTATTAAAAAGTTTTGATTGTGTGAAAAAACAGCTGGTGGAGGAGGTTGGTCCCTGAAGTTTGAACTAAAAGACTTGGTTTGGTGTCCGAGTACAAAAACGTGTCCACTGGAGTTTAGTGAAATGATCCCGTTTTGTTTTTAAAAAATTCAAAAAACGGCGGCGGCGGCAGTATTTTTCCTGATTCTCTTTGTGTTTGTGGTGAGAGTTTAAGGCCTGTGACTCAGAGGTAGATTTTTCAGGCGATTTCCGTTTCGCGCTCGATACCGACGTATTTCAACGCATCGGCCTGGCTGTACCTGAGGAGACAAGACAGAGAGAGTTAGTGGCAAAAATACATGAGTGAACTCGTCATTATCAGTGAGGCAGTGGATTACATACCATTGAATGCAATAATAAACAATAGTAGTTACAGAGCAGCAACACTGGTGCACATATTTGTCTAATTTACTGTCAGTCCTGTTCACTTTTAGGTCCTCCTAGGATTGGGCGTTGTGGCCAAAAAATAAAATCTGCAACTGTTTTACTACTGCAACTTGGTTATGAGCTTTTGCATCTATTAGATCAGGGGTGGCGAACTGGTCAGAGGCAGAGTTGCCAGAAAAAAAATGCCCAAAAACAAGCGACTTGAGACCCTCGATAACAAAGAAAGTAGTTTTGACATATTTTAAATTTAAAGAGTGAAAATGTGCTAAAAGGTCTATATTTCTGTCATTAATGAGTAAATTTTCTGGAATCAAATTTGGTTAAACTGCTAAAAATCCATTTGTTTATGACATTGAAGTGCCTCTCAGGAGCAAATCCCAAAAAAACATAACCTGCAACTGTCTAAATTCACAAGTGACTTTCCAAAAAAAGAATATAAAGAAGCAGACTTGGCAACTCTGGTCAGAAGCCAAGAGCCGAATTTTTTAGCTGTCATCATTGATTCATCCACCATGAGTCGACCTACTGCCACCACCAGGGACAAAAAACACTGCTGCACACACTTTTGTCATGGCAGTGTCTAAACTTCTGTTTTATGTCACAATCAAACAAAAGCCACAGTTGTAAACATCACTTTGAAGATTTCTGTGCTGCACCACTGTTATTTTGGCATGTTTTATTTCATTGTATATTTTGGACCTTTTTTCCGTGGATATAAGGCGGATTTGCACAAAATAAGGACCAAAATGAACCTTCAGTTTCACAGAATATCACTGGGAGTTTGAAATGCTTCTCAAATAAACAATCTGTCTGGTCTGTTAAGTAGCTCTGCTGTGACACTGCCCTGACAGTTGCGTCCTTCTGAAGGAGAGAGAGAAAGAGAGCGTGTGGAGGGGAAAGTATTTCTGAATGAGCTAAAGAGCCACACTCGAATTGGGCCGAGTGCGGCTCTTGGGCCGCATGCGGCTTGTGAGCCTCGGGTTAGTTTATTCCTGCTCTAGTTTATTCCTAAAAACATAGAAAAAGCGCAAGAAGTCTCCTTTAAATGATTGTCATTACACTCCCGTCTTTTCCAGACGACTTTCAGGAAGTTATATTAGATTGATAATGTGTAGAACTCAAATCAGTTCAGAAAGATTAACACCCAAGTCAGGTTTTGTTAAATAATATTTGTGTACATGTAGAATAAGTCAGAAGATTGCACTGCCAACATAAGATCACGCACAAAAAACCTCAAAACATAAATTATACCACACAAAAACAACATTGTATAATATTCTGACGTGATTGGCTAAAACTCAGGTTGAGTCTTTTCTCAGGTGTAATATCTGAACTGCTTTACCTGTAATCGAAAAACAGCTCCTCCCCGGTTTGAATCGCTCTTTTGGCGAAAATTCCTATTCTAATGGTCTCCGTTCACCATCATCACTGTGAACACAAAGTGTAGTAAATATAAATCATTAACGCTTAATAATAATAACACAATAACATCCAACCGCGACATAAAAAATGTTTACCTTTTGCATAGCAGTTTGGGTTCACAGAATGATTTGCAAAGCGGATCTTGTTGCCTTTTCTCGTGGCGTCAACAACAAAATCTAAAAAAAATTCAAGCAGATTTAACTCAACACAGTCCACAAAATCATAATCTTCATATTAGTTTGCTCTTACCGTTGTTGAGGTTGAAGAGAAAGCTGCACATGTATTTGTCGTAGACTTTTCCTCTGCGATCGGCTTCGTCCTGAGAAATTATCTGCAAAACATAAAAATATTAAGCACGTTTTTGTAATCTTCCTAAATTTTTTCCAGTGTTTGTTGTGGCTTGTCTCACCTCTCCGCAATACTCTGAAATAAACTCGTTTTTCTGGACCGTTCTTTGATGAAAATCCCCCAACCGGCCACGTCTGAAGGAGCCAGGAGCAGGTGCTGGGACAAAGGTGAAAAAAATTAACTAAATGAAGGTAATTCTGCGATTCAGATCTGACTTTTACTCGATGTGGGACGTTTCTTAAAAGTGACACACATATGATACTTCTGAGATATTTAGATATTTTCTGTTGTGATCTTTACAAAGCAAAAATGAAAGAGAAAGCATTATACAAAGTGTTTAAAATTAGATTGGGTAACTTGCAAATAAAACATGTTTCTAAAAAGGCTGTTTACATTTAGAGAAAACTGATATTTTGACATAATATTAGGTAAATCAGTGTTGTCAAACTCAGGCCCGGGGGTCAGATGCGGTCCCCAACACGATTTTGTGTGGCCTCTGGGATGATTTCGGATTATTATTGATAGTGGCCCCTGACAAAAGCACACAACAATTTGAACTACAGGTCCCAGAATACACACAACCCGCTAAGGATGGGTACCGAGACCCGTTTTCGTAACAGCCCCGGAGCTGCATCTTAACGGTCCACTGGATCCATAAACTCCAGCTCTATTGATTCTCTTATCAGTCCTGAGGGAGCGCATTTGTCCAGTGCATGCGTGGTATCGATACATTTCCGTGTTTGCGTCTTTACACTTGTGTTGTGTGCCGCGCTCCAGTCCAGACTTTGAGTGCACCGCGCCACACAAACACAAACAGAGTGAGCGCCCTGACACTGCGGTGCACTTGCCTGACCAGTCAGCCCCTCCTACATTCTGTTACATTCCGTTTGAATGCAGAAGGGTCTGAACTCGGAACCTCGGCCAATAATTTCTCCGTCCAATGTTAGGTTGATCCAATCAAGCACGGCGATTGTGACACGTGACACTAAAAAGTCGGAAGTTGCTTTCAAGGACCATTTCAAAACATTTAAGATGGTGAACGTAGCTGATTCGGCTCTTGCTTCAGTTTTGAACAATGAACGTATCAATTCCTTAAAACGTGAGCAGCAAACCGTGTTGAGGGGCTTCATACTGGAAAAATCCTCGTGCTACATGTTTAAGAAAACATGCGGCATAGTGTGTTGCCGTTTTGGTGGAATTTCCTTTTTTTCTGTGATTGTTGACTCAGCGCAGGGAAAGCCCAACCTCTGATCCCAGACACTCACGGTTTGTAAAGTGTCTGTCAAAGCGTGCAGGGACTGGCTGGTCAGGCAAACGATGCACATCTGGATAAAGCAGCGCTAACAGATCGCACCGGAGAGTCATCAGCAAAGAGCATGTGAGCCTCGACCAACTCTTACTCCGATCGAATTGGCCCCTCCATTTGAGGCTGACTTTCTTAGTTTAAATGATTAAAGCATAACCTGCGTACGCTAAAAAGATCAGGCTCGCAAGTAAATATTAAAAGGGAAAAAATTATGTTGAACTTCAGAAAAATCCAAAAAACTTTCATGATCATCTATTTGATTATTTTCAATTAGTCCTTCTTACCCAATTCCAACCAAACAAAAAATAAAATTAACATATGACTACAAGTATAAATCACTATGAAATTAATGGTTGTATGGAAGTAGAAAAGCAAGGTATCTCTTATCTATTGGCCTGTTAATCTGTCAATCAAACTCTATGTTCCTAAGTAGTTCACTGGCCCAGTTAGAAGTGGTGTGTGTGGCTGTTGGTGGGGAAAATCAAAAAGGTTTAAGTTTTCTCTCTGAGCTCTGATTGATATGTGACAGTGGCTAAAGAGACATGAGCAGTTCTAGAAGGTGTTTACTATACTAAGATTTAAAGTCCCAGCAGTACCTTCTTGGCGCCTCTCTGGATGGAGCAGTTCTTACAGGACACGTTCTTGCTGTCCCAGTGTTCGGCGGCTCCACAGGTGAGACACAGGTCGGGGTCACACTCCCTCACGGCCAGGTAACACGGACACTGTTTTGTGTTGCACTGAGCTTTACAGCGGCAGCCCGGGAAACGATTCTGACCTGGAACCAACAAAACGTTTAAGTCACAAGAATTCAGATGTGCTCAGAGGCAAACGAAAGATTCATGAAGTGGATGTGGCATTTTATAGGAACCACATGTACAGAATTCCTAAACATGACTTATAGATGATACAGATAATTTCATTTTCATTTGTTTGTAATTTAGGATACTGCGTGAGCACAAATCAAAATGAAAATGTTGTATAGGCTACAAAGATATCAGTTCACATGTTCAAAAAGGAGTGGGAAGAAGTATAACTTATGCAATGATAATGCTGCGTTCACAGCGGACAGCTTATTTGCGTCAAAATTCGCCTAAACGCGTGTAACATTTCGTCAGTTATTAATGCTGTTGACGCCTCAAAAAGCTTCAAAACTGCTCTGATGCGAGTCAAGGCTTTGGTGGACAAAAAGACACTTTAAGGGTCTTTCACACCAAGCCGAGGGTCGCCCGTCTGAACCGGTTTGGCAACTTCTGCCGACAGGCGGCTCACGTGTGTTTGGTGTGAATGGCACTGTCGGGGGGTCAGAGGAGCGCGGAGCACGTCGTGGAGGCGAGGTTTTGAAGACTTGCTTGTAAAGTCGGCATCGTCAGCGGTCGGTAGTTGCCGCATATGCAGCTGTTGATTGGCCCGTGGCTAGAGAATCAGTGTGCAAGAAAATGGTGCGGAAAACCGAAAATGACGCTTATGGAAAAACAGTATTTACCTGAGCATGGATTGTTGTTATTTGCCGGGTTCAAACGAGACGTAAGTACGGAGAAGAATGGCTACTACTTGGTCCGAGGAAAACAAAGATGGAGGAGTACAGCTGTAGTACGAAGGCTGGACTGTAGTGGGAAATAGAAGTTTAGCCTAATCCGTGAGGTAAGATAAAGATCTGTTCGCCACAGAGTTTGACAACTACTCGTGCACAACTTCTGTTTTGTCTTTTTCGTCAAGCGTTACGTCACGCGCATGCTCACTCGGCATCTGTTCGCCGACTGTTGGCTGCTTGGATCGTGTTTGTGCGAAGACATTTTTACATCGATGCGCCCCAAAGAGACTAGAACAGACGGTGCGTCGCTCCTCCCTACCGACAGCGACTGGGGGTTGTGTTGGTGTGAAAAAGCCTTTAAACGCCCAAAAGAGCTTCCTCTAGCTCCCGCTTGTTTGCAGGCTTTGTTTTGCTCGTAGACAGATCACGTTGAGAGAGAGAGGGAGAGAGAGATACGGCAACGAGCATTTTTAATAGATTCAGGTGAGCCCGTTGTCAGTCCAGATAATGTCCATGTTGTTTCTTTTGCCATTTCCCTAGATTTTCAAAGCAACGAATGGCCAAGTCTTTAAAAAAAGCCCCAAACAAGCAACCGTTCGTTAAAAAGTTATTCAGTCCTTTCCCCTTGATGTGAGAGGAGAATGTCACGCGTGTGTCACAGAAGTGGAGTCTCTGAATGGCTGACGCCGACTTCCAACGCGTCTGAAGATGGATTTTCCCAACTCCTGCGGCGGCCGTAGGTTTGAGCGAAGTTGCGTCCGCCGCAGCTTCTAACTTCCAATCCGCAAGACGCCGCGTTTTCAGAAGCCTAAACGGACGCCCCCCGATGCCAATACGCGCCGCAAATTCATTTGAACGCTCAGAACGCGGGTTTCCAAAACTTTTCCAAGGCCTGAAAATTTATTTTAAATTTTCCATGGCTGTACAAACCCTGTGTGCTTTTGTAATAAATTAAAGAATTTTCAAAGCATCTGTGTATGTATGTATGTTTATTTGTATGTATGTTTATTTTGGATCTCCATTAGCGCAGTCTCGCTGACGCTATAATTCCTGGGGTCCTTTTCCTAGTCAATTTCAAACTTCAAAACTGATGATAATGAACACTCACACTCTGAGCTGCACTGACAGAACTTCTCGCAGAAGTTTTGAGCAGTGACGCAGGGGCAGGAGGAGTCACACGGCTGTCGAGGATGGTCACATGGCTGATAGTTGTACACGTGATTGGACGATCCATCTGAACACAAAATAGTACAGTATAAATGTGTGCACTGTCTTCTCTAGTTAAGTTTTTTATGCAGTAAAAGGTTGATGTGTTTGCAGACCTTTCTTGAGCTGGATCTTTCTGCAGTGTGTGGCCCAGAGTCTGTGTTTCCTCTTCTTTTTTCTGGGCGGCGTGTCTTCGTCTTCGGTCGGCGCTCTGGCGATTATACTCGACTCCTTCACTCTGAACTCGTAAACCTGAAGAGCCAAAGAAAATAAATGTACAAAATGAACAAAATTGTCAGGGCAATGTCAGGGCTGGTGTGTGTCTCCAGTCCGCTCTCTGACCTGTCTGCATGTCTTGGTGCTGATGAGTCGTGCGATGGCGCAGTAGTTGTCGTAGTACGTCCCGATGAGAACTCTGAACAGAGACGCTTCGGCTCCGCTCCACTCCACCGGCTCCGACTCGCTCAGCTTCAGCTTCACCGGAGTCTGGCACCGCGAGTTTCCCTCTGCAAAAACACAAGGTTGGTTAAGATGGAGCTTATGAACTAACCAATGAATTAATCAACCACATTTAAAAAAAAAAGTCAAAGTATCGCTAGAAGTTGAGTGGGTAAAGCTGGCTGCACACTACAACAGTTTAGGATCTTGTGCGATTTTTGGACGTGCCAAGGAAAAAAAGACGCCACAGACAAAGACATTTACAACGATTATTTGTCTCACAGTCGCATAATCGTCGCAGGAAGAACAGAGACAACACAGACTTGTGGAGCAGCAGTGAGCGGAGAACAGTGCGTGTGTCACGTGATCGAGCGCAGAGTGTTTTCTTTCGTGTGCGCCTTTAGAAAAATAATTAAACGCGAGTGGATTAAACCAGGTTTATAAACGTCACATGAGAGCGGAGGCTCATTAGAGGTAAGGAGTGTTACACTGACGCACTGTGGGTGTGAAACGAAAAAGTTTAAGCAAACTCCCTGTTAGCCATCTTCTAATTAGTAAAGTCGGTGCTTTGCACATTATTTAAGCCGCAGATGCGTTGGGAGATGACGTGCGTAATGATCGTTAAAAAAGATTCCCGCACTTTGACTACGAGCACAAAGCGTTACATTTATTTACAGATGATGAAGCAATGTTTCTTCTTTATTTTATGTGCACATGCAGCATGTGAATCTCACGATGATCTATTGTGACAAATAGTCACAGTGATGCAGACATAAGGAGGGAAACGAAAATCGTTACTCTGGTAACGCTTCCCTGAACTCGTAGAGGGGCACATCGGGCTTAAAATCAGGTCAAAACTCCTGTAGTCTGCAGCCGGTTTAAATCAACAAGTTCTAATAATGTCTAGTGTGGGTTTTGTTTGCTCGGAAAATTCAGAACAATATTGTCTTGTATTTTAATACAGCTCTAGATCATCTGTTCACCAAGTTCATTTCCTGAGTAAAACCATGGCATGATTGACAGATGGATTAGCCAATCAGAGACGTGATTAGTTCATCAGCATCAAAACAAACACAACTGCTTACAGTTTACAAGCTTACAAAGTTACTGGGTGCAAAAACACAAAATTCTCTGGTCCAATTATTCTTTCATTACAGTAAATTAGAACTCCTGTAATTGCATCGATGTCTATATTTAGTCCTAGTTAGGCTGTTTTTTATTGTAATATTTACCCGAGCTGCTGCTGGTGTTGTCGTCCTTCTTGTCCTCCTCTTCTGTCTCCCTCTCTCCCTCTGCTCCTCCGCTCTCTCTCTCCTCCTCTCTGCCTCCGCTCATCTCTCGCTCATCCTCCCGGCTGCCCTCCCGATCGCTGTCCGTGTCTTTGGTTTCCGAGGAGACCGTGGGGGTGCCGGGGCGACTGTTGCTATGAGGGCGACCACGGCGACGGCCCACACTGCGCTTGGACGGAGTCTTCGGTCTCTCGCCCACGACTCCAGCGGGGAACTCTCTCACCATCCCGTCCTGCACAAGAACAGGGACAGACAGAAGTTTAGGTTTACGAAATAAAAGCACAAACTAGTTTCAAAATAGGCATGGTAATAATTTAAAAAATTAACTTAAAGTGTAAAATTAAATTTAGAGTATACACATGTAAATCCAGCGCAAACCGTGTTAGTTGTTATGATTTAGTTGCCAAAAAATGAATAATTAAAACATTTAAATGAACGAACTGAACTGACCTGCACCAGATACATGTAGCAGTCGATGCCGCACGGTTTAGAGTCGACCAAGTTCTCCAGGTTTTTCCTTTTGTACGTGTTTGGAGTGGCATGGAAAGCTGTAAAAGACATTTGTAAAAGAAGTCAGAAAGATGTATTCAAATAAAAGTGATAAAGTAAATTAATCAACAAAGGATTAGGTTAAGATATTAAACAAAGTTCAAGCAAAAAAGTATCGTTTTCATATCATAAAAAATAAAATGTTCATAAGTTGTATACTGCTCGAACTACACTTTTTCTACCTTTCCAATAAAAGCTGAGCAATTTATATTATGTCCTATGCAAAGTTTGGTATTACCTTAAAGGCCAACAATGACTCTCTTTTACATTGAAACATACATATCTATATGGAAATATCATTTTGGTTCAAATTTTCTTGAGGGAAGACCCCCAGACCCCCCACTTTTTTGTGCTCCATATTGTGGCTATAGATCTTTCTGCCCCCCTCAAAATGCCTCCTCATTTCACTAAATCAGAGATCATTAGATTTAAGATTTCACGAAACAGAAAATCATCCCATTTCAGCCATTTTTTAGGATTAAAATGTAATTCCTGTTTATAAATGATGACATTACGCTAGGGAGTTGCATAGCGACCATGTAATAAATTGGGTCAGGGTTATATCTTCTTAACTTGTTAATTCTTAACTCTGGATGTACACTGACTGCAAGTTCGGTCTGTACAGGTTTCTTGCAAAGTGCCTGTTACACCAGATGCTGTCAACTGCGGTCCGGTTTCATCCAAAGCCACCCGGTCCTGTCTTTTTAAGCACATTTTTAAACTTGTTGTGATTACATAAAATCCTTGTTGAACATGTCTCGCAAAACTCTTGCAATGAAAACGATGAGCGGATAAGTTTGAAATGTACTTTGAACAGCAGAAAAAGCTATCGCCTTTAATTTGAGAATGACTATGTTCATCATTCACTGTTATAATAGAAAACTGTAGAAGTCATGTGGTACTCACGGTGAAGGAAGCAGTCGTATTTGAAGCAGCGTCGGCAGAAGAGTGTGTGGAAGGAGTGGAGGCTCTGCTCTCGCTGGACTGATCGAGCGTGTGGGCCGTCGATGTTTGGAGTGCACTCTGGAGGAAGAGCGCCGGGAACCTGCTGCTCTGTCAGCTCCTTGTACCTGCGACAAGAGGTCAAAGGTCAGGCACTGGAGGAGTCAATACAATAGAAAAATTTACCTGATCAGAAGCATTGCTTTTGAAAAGTTCACCATGTAACTTTTTGGCCAAAAAATTAATTTAAATAAAAGCATATTTTTCTAGTTTAGATGTCTTTGTGACAATAATAAAAATGTGTAGTTTTACTATGAGTGGGATTGCATGGCCACAAAATAATCTATTTTTTGACCGAGAGAAGGGCCTCCTCCTGTTTCTATCCCTGGAAAAGTAGCTGCTTTAGAAAAAAGTTCTCGCATTATGGCATAAAACCTATTTGTCCCCAAAAAGAATGTTCTAAAGAAAGATTTTATCTTTGTTTTTGTGTTGAATTCTGGAATTGACTTTTCACCTCCAGAAAGTTACACAGTGCACCTCTAAACCTGGATGTTTTTATGAAAGTGTTTTTTTCTATATCATACATCGGAAAGAGGGAGAATTTTTAATATCAGAAAAAATTAGCACAAAAAGGAATGCATGAAAGAAACAACAGGACATTTAACAAGAGACGAGGGAGCTTTCCAACTCTCCTGTACGTGGAGCAGCCTTCTCCAGAGACCACCGAGCGGCGGGGGGCGTGGTCAGCCCGGTAGACCTTACGGGTCCGCTGGGCTGGCCACGCCTGGGAACAGCAGCTGATAAGACACGTCACCTAGGCGACGTGCGACGCCTCTGACGAAGATGGAAGTGACCCGTCGAAACTAGTCAGGTAATAAACCATCTCTTACCGATACTTGTCTGATATAGAAGAAAACGCTTTCGTAAATACTTTAAGACATGATAAACATCCCTAACCTGGATGTTGGACTGAAAACATGATATAAAATAATATGTCTCTTTACTCTGAGCACGTTTTGCCTAAAAGTCAGTCCTGTGTTTCAGAGGAGGGCTTGCTTGCTCGTTTCCATAGAAAACTTGTTCCTCTAGCTTTAATATTCCACAGTAAATAATAGTTTCTGAATTTTATTTCTGTATAAGTAGAAGAAGCAGGCACATTTGCATTTGCTTATCTCTGTTAAATTAATTACTCTTCAAGTTCAGACAGATCGTTTTATTAGGCAAGAGACTCAGAAATAAACCTTATAAGATGTTGCAGGGGCATATAAGGGCACAGAGAGCCTCATCCGGCCCCTGGGCCTTGTGTTTGACACATGTGAACTAAACAGCTGAACTAGACTCACTTCTCTTTGAGCTCCTCAATCGACCCTTTGTCTGGAAACATGGAGGAAATCGCTTCAAAGATCTTGTCAGAAGGAAACTTCTTGGAGACGTTGTTATTATTATTGTTCCGACCTGATCACACAGAACAAACATTATTCACTTTATTGAAACAAGTTCAATAAGCAACAATAACGTCTCACAGTCCAGTGTTTAAAGCTCGTACTTTCATGGTTGGTCCTGGGCTCCTCCGGACGCTCTTTCCCGTCGCACAGGTCGCTCTCTGCCTCTACATCGTCTTCATCATCCTCCTCGTTGTCGCTGTACTGAGCCAAAGCCGTCACCAGCTCCACAAAGATCTCGTCGTTTATGAAGCCGCACTCTGGAACAGAACAGATCCAGACGTTTTATAAGAAACAGAAAAAAGCTCTATAATAACTACTATTTTGATAGTAAATGTTTGCCAATATAATATTTTAATTTAATAGTTGAGAACTTTTTATTTTACAAAGGAACAAATTTTATTTAGGGTGTACAGTGTTTCCCCTGCCTCAAAGACTCGGCGTGGCAGTGGTAAAACAAGGATTTTAATATACTTGCACTGAAACAATCAAATCCTTGTATTAAAAATTGCAATTTTATTTTATTAAATAATTGTCTGAATGCTGAAAGTGCTGAAAGAGTGAATATTTTATTACTATATCAAGCAAAGTCAGAAATTATTTTTAATGAATAACTCAGTTAAGTTTAAAGTGCGTCTGACAGGTTGAACTACTCATTTCACTAAAACAAAGTTAAGATCATTACATTTGAGATATTACTAAACATTTTATTTAAGTTCATCCCAGTTAAGACTTTTCAGATTACAAATTTACTTCCTGTTCATAGATTATGACATCACACAAGGGGGTTGCTTGGCGACCATGTAATAAATTGGGTCCAAACTCTCTGGTTTTTACTTCTTAAGACATTAGACGTTTTCCCACATGACATAACCCAGAACTAAGTTCCCACATTCTTTTAGCCCCCGTTTAGTCAGAGGAACTATCCTGGCCCCATGTGTGTTCACACAGCAACAGTTTCTGAAAGTGGGTCTAAAAAGCTTTAACATTAACATTTGTTTAGTCTGGAACATTTAAATAAGTAATATGTTGGAATTAGAAAAACAAAAGTTTTTTCCCCTTCTAGATAACACTGATGTAAAAAAAAAACTAAAATCATCACTGAAATCAACAATAAAACACAAATATTTACTATTATTCCTAATAATAGTAAATATTTACACATTTAAACATTTATTTTGGGAGCTTCTGCATTTAATCCTTTTAAGGAATTTATTTCTGGGATAAGGAAAGACTGTCTAAATCTCAGAATGTATAAAACATGTTTCCAAACAAAGTTAGTGTTGTAAATGTGTTTGTGTCACCAAAAAGGTTCCTGGTCTGACTTGAAAGTAGCTGCCCCAGAGCAGGAGCTAAAAAAGTCCCCAAAGTGTAGCCCCAGTCCATAGTTCCTGCTCTTTGTGAACGCGTCCAAAATGGGGACTGGAACAAGAAAAAAGTTCCTATAGTGGGAAAAGTGGGAAAATACACAACAAGAAGCTCATTTCGCTAAATTTATGATTATAGAGTTATAGAGTCAAAATATGTTCAAAATGTCCTTGCTTCCCTAGTGTGATGTCATCAGTTTAGAACTCTACTTCCTGTCTGTTTAAACATATTTTCAAACTTTTCTTCACAAACTTGTTCTTGATCCATGTAAAACTATCATTTATATTTACAAAAACTGTTAATCTACTAAATGTAATTAAAATGTAAAATTTGTAGAAACCTGTCATACGCACTTTAATGTGGGTCTGGCCCTTTAAAACCAATAAGTTGGAGCTAGTGCAGTTTTAGCTTGCCCTCGCTAACAACAGCAAGACGAGTCTTGACAAAGCAAAACCACAGAGTTAAGTGTTTATGGCAGCGCTAATATCTTGCGTATGACTGAAAGAGCGACTCTTCTGATAAACAAAAATCACTTCAATTATGTTTTTATGAAGCTGCCGTATTGCACGTGTGACAAAATATGTTTAATACGACACACAAGCTTATTTTTTGTTTACCGACACTCTGGCAGACATGTAAACTCAACAGATCCAAGGCAGCTCAATATTAAAGGAATAATTTTTGCAGTGGCGGCCAGGATTCTGGTGTGGGACAAATGAGAACAGCGGAAACACTGGGTATAGATGAGAAAATGCAATACTTTATAACTATTTTGTATATTGTGAATGTGATGTTTGAAAATACTTTTGATGCAAGTTCAAGACCAAAAACAGGCTTAAAAGTTTTTACAAAATATCAAGTTCTGTCACAAAAAAGAAAGAGCGATAAGGGAAGAGAGAGAGAGGAAGAGGAATAGATAAAGATAAAAAAAGAGGGAGAGAAAGAGATGATAGATATAGATTTTTTTAAAGCAGAACGAACAAATAAACATTCTGTAAAGTTAGTTAAAATGTCTTACTGTCACTTCTGATTTGTAGCAGCTCGTCTGTGTGAATATAACATGCATTTTGTAGACTGAGAAATCAAAATAGTGCAAACAAAAGCAGTGACATTGTGAAGGATTCCGAATCTCACCTCGGTCTCCGTGAACTTTCCCGTCGTAGTTTTTGATCAGCTCCTCGATGAAAGTCCCGTCTTGGTCCAGGATCTCGTCTCCCATGTACGGGATGTTGTGAAGCACCGTCTCGTCCTCCACCTTTAAAAAAAAAAAACAGCAGCAATAATTAAAATAGAATAAGTAATGTGATAGAAATTTATTCATGAGGTAGGTCTAGGCTGTGGTTAAGCAGAGGACGTTAGGCCTGCCTTTCACACTGAAGAGGATTATTTGTTTATCAACACGGGGGATGCGTGCTCAACCTGCAAGCAGAAAGAGCCGCGGCTGACTGTCACAAGCTGTAGCAGCAACACTAACCAGCGCTGTTGTCAGATAACTACAAGAGTTTATCACTGTGTGTAAACAAAGCTCTCCTGCTAAATCAACTCACAGTTGAAGAATTAAATCAAATGTTGGCTTAAGAAAAAGCAGTTTTAAACTTGTGTCTCTACAACACATAAATGTCAGTAGCGTGTTCGATATTTCCCCAGCACGTTCTACATTTCTCCCTGCGCTATTCTTCTGCCTCGGGTGCTTTGTCCTACCCCTGCCTTAGTGCAAACGCTTCGTCTGGCCAAGTGTGCAGATGCTGGAGCACGGTGTATGGCCGTCTCAAACGCTGGATCGTACGCTCCAACGTGCCTTGGCCAGCCGTCTCCACAAACACACCATCCGCCTGGATCCGACTCTGTAGGTCCAGACTGTTCTTTGGTCTTAGAAAGTTTTACAGCGTGGTTTGTGGGAGGAGATGAGAGGAAAAGACTGATCTGTGAGCAGGGCACTATGAGTGATGTGTGTGAAACCAGTTCTTCACAAGGATTTGTTTTCTCAAACGTTCCACAACTCAGTGTGTGAGTGTGGGCGAACTTATTTTAGTTGTATTCAAGCTGCTGTCAGAGTGAAAGCCTCCGTCCCTCACACATGCAAAAATATTTAGTTTTTTTTTCCTTTTATGTAAACTCAAAGAGCCTATGTTCAGCATTATTCAAGGGCATTAACTACTTCTAAAATTCCCTGATCACATGGTCAGTATTAGTAAGCTGTTTCAATTGCCCAAGCTTAATCATCGCGTCTTTGGGTCTTGTTGATGACGTCATTGACAAGTCGACGACTTAAATTCAGTAGTCGTGCAACCCCTAAAATAAACACTAATTTGTTAATTGTTAATTAGCTCTTTTGTAAAATTTCCGATGCGTGATGTACTCGATATTTAACTTTTGTATATCTTCAAAAAACAACAACATAATATTACCAAAAATGTGATAAATGACGCAATCCTAATACTAAGCCAGACTGGTTAATTATGTCACTGTGCACAGCAGTTAAAGCATCTTATTGAACAAAATAGTTGTTTGAGGCAACTTTACATTTTGTCTGGGTGACAAATAAAGGATACCTCGCTTCTGTCTACTTTATAGTAACATTAGTTTTTTTTGTTTTTTATTTAGGAAAGTCACCTGCAATTTTTGTCAGTCGGGGATTGTACATTTTTTAGTTTGTTTTCAAGTTTGATTCTATCATTTAAGATTTTTTTGCGTTTGTTTTTCCTTTTGACTGACCTCACCCACACCACAGTACAGCTTAAGAAAACACCGATATGTAGGTCATTTTGAATAGTTACCATGAAGTTTTGCTGCAGCGGAGACCACGAGTACATGACGGGGACCGAGGCCACGGCGTTCAGAGTCTTCAGAGGAATCACCTGCCGCGGAAACTCCGAAAACGCACTGTCAACGGTGCACTGAACGCAACACAAAAGAGAAGAAGAGCCATCATTATTAAGAACATTCACATGCCTTCTTTAGAGTATGTAACAAGTAAGCCTATTCATCTTCTTTTCCATTCTGTTTAAGTTTCTAATCCAGTCTTTTTGGATTTGGTAAACAGTTGTCAAGTCATTCTACAATTGTAACCACGACTCAAAACTAGAGATGCATCAATGGGGACATTTTGGGCCAATACAGATACCTATACGTGTTTCTGAAATACTGATTCTACTTATTTTTAATACTGAATACATAATGGTGATTACTGACTCAGCAGAATTAACCCTTTATTTTTAATTCTGCACCAAACAGCTTCAGCCTCTCTGTAATCACACTTCAGATTCTCTGTTTTTGATAAGTTTCAGAAACTTGACCCTTGCCGTACACTGAGTCTGAGTTCAATGCGAGGCGGGACTCGCACGACTTCCGCAAGACTTAGAAAGTGCTTAAAACCAATGCGCCCTTGAACACAGACCTCGGTGCAAATGTTCGAGAGTGGCACGACTCCGTAGAGAGTCTATTTTTGTAGGAGGTCACAGCGGTCTGATGCAACTTTCAAGTCATAAAACGAGCATTCTGACGGTAATCCACGTGAATCCGCGAGGCTTTGGGCAATAATGGACTGCAGTGGACTGAAGCTGGTGTACAAGGCACTTCGCAAGAAACTCAGACACGTCTCGGGCCGAACTTGCCTCGCAGTCTGTGTACAAGAAGCGTGAAACATGCCAAGCGCCACTCTGTACCAGCGCTTTATAAACTGTACAATAATGCATTCTGGAAGCCACACTTAAGCTCCAGGAGACAGGCCAAGTTACACTCTCTTCACCCCCAATATAGTGGCTCTTTACTGGGCAGCAAACTGGCCACTATCGGCCTCTGAGTGTATTCTTGTATGTTGTATTGTCATTTAATTTTTTTTTTTTTTTATGGACAAAATTGTGTCTGCAATAAAGTTTGATTGAAACTGATACAGAGAAATATTTGTTTTGGCTCTCCAAGTGAAATTTTTAAGACTGTATATTTCCAGAAATGTTATTCAACGAAAAAACTCTGGTGCCTAAAGGGTTAATCATCCACTCATATGCAAAAATGTAAGCCTAGTATCAATCAGGGTTTCTGGAGGGATGGAAAAGTAAAATGTAAGACTTTTAAAAATCTTTTTAAGACCACAAAACATACAAATTAAGACCTATTCGTAAGATATGACCGGCAGTATTTCACAATGCTGCTTCTTCTCCAGACAGCTTCTTAAAATATTTTTTTATTTTGCTACCATAGTAAAAATTTTAATGAATTAGCAAAAAATAACAAAGGAGAAACACACCAATTGTGTTAAATTATTGAGACTTTTGACAACAAAGCCGCATCAGTGTGAAATAGATCGAGAAATCAGTCAGAAATTGCTTCATAAAAATGTAAGATCCATGCAAACATTTTTTAGGCCCTGATCAATACCAAAACTGGGACAATACATTGGTGCATCCCTACCTAAAACATGTCTAGTTAAAATACTTTTTTATAGTAGTTATCAGCTGTTATTTTGTGTTTGTGCTAAATATTTATCGAAAGTTCTTTACCAATACCCTTGTTGTTTTTATACACGCTAAAACATCAGAACATGTTTAATCTACGGTTAATCTTAGACGTGTTGATGTTTTCTTTTACATAAATATAAACATCCTGGAGCTGTACCTCTCTGGTCCCGCGCAGCGAGCTCACAGACGTCATGATGTGAACCGGCTGAATGCGCCTGGTTTTCCACTCCTCGTTCAGAAGATCCGTCCGCTCGTTGATCTTCTGCCGGTTTGAGTTGAACATGCTCTGAAAACGGGAAAATAACGAAACATAGACAGAGTGTGATAAACTTTAAAGCAACAAACATACTTTTTCTGAACTGGTACAATGATGCAAGATTTTTAAAAGAATATGTTTGAGGAGGAAGCAGCATCTTCAATAAATAAATGACTAAAAGCATGTTTCACTATTACTAAAAATGTTGTTACTCATGTATGACTCAAACTGCACTTTCTTCTTAAGTCATTTTAAAGATGGGGAACCTGATTTCAACGTTGCAAAATTTTGAATGCGCCCAAGTACTTATCTCTTACAAACTCTTTGGCACAGACAGTACATTCATTTTGCAATTGTGGCTTAATACAGTAGCATCTTTCTTTTATAGAGAGCAAAAATGAAACTGGAGTGGACCACCCAAGCTCAGCCAATCACAGAGCTGCTTTTGACAATCCAAGAGAACATAAAAGTCCTCATTATTTGATTCAGGCAGCGCACAGCGATCTGATTTGGTCACAAGTTGCTGCGTTTACAATATATTATTTGCTGGAAAGATGAAGTTCAAGAGCAATTTACATACAAGAAAAGTCAGGTACCCCAGCTTTAAAATATTTGTTTAATACGTTTTTCCTGTTATGAATTAGATTACTTTGTGTACAACTAAATTACTTTGCCATGCTAAAAGTTAAAATTATTGTTTTTAAATGATCATACAGAGTGGCAACTAAAGATTATTTCAGTAGTTAATTTGTTGCCTTAACCCAACGTGTACTTTTTAAACTAGAGATAGACCGATATTCAGATTTTCTTTGTATATCGGCCTCAAATTTGGCCGATATTTGATGAGGCTGTTGTTTAGGCTTTTCCTCTGTGGGAAAACTGCACTCACATTGATCAGCTGAGTCTGAGTCGGTTTGGAGAGAAACGATAAGACTTCTTTTATCTCTCTCTGTTCCTAAGTTTGCAGTTTTGATTTTATCATTAATATGTCTAAGTTTTAACATGCATGTTAGGGAACACTTGGTGGTAGTCGGAGGTTGAGCGCCAGGTGTTAGGTGAATCGCCTCTGCTGAGTTGCCCAGGGCAGCTTACTATCACTGAGTGGGGAGGGGTTCATCTCACTGTGAAGCGCTTTATGACTCTGTGTCTGTGAAATGCGCTATACAAATAAAGATTACTTACTTACTTACTTGTTCTTGTTCTATGACTTTGGCTGCAGCACAAGCTTTAACAAGTGCCTGTTGTTTGTCAATATGAACAATTTGAATGTCTTTCATGACGCTATGAAATGATTGTTTCTTGGGCCAAAATACAATCAAGCGTCATACATTGTGTGAAAGAGACGCACATGAACCGTGGTGAACCATAGCTTAGGTTGAATGTTGTTTTTGGTTTTACTATCTAGCCCTAACTATGATTTTAAAACTAAAATAACAAAATCGGCCATTGATCGATATCGGCTGACATCATTTTGAAATATCGGTATCAGCCAAAGAAAAACCCAAATTGGTCGATCTCTGTTTATAATCAAACAGAGCTTGAATGAAATTAATGTTTTCCTATTTTCTATAATGCACATATTGAATATTCTGTAAGGGTCGGCAACAAATCGAATTTTATAGATTGAATTGTAAATATAGAGGTTATGCAGGTGACCTCACAGCATTCTAAATGTTCATGCTGAGTGGCAAGGATGCATGAGAGTCAATGGAGAGAAAGGACATTTTCTCTTGTAAGAGTTCAATAAACAGCTAAAACTGAAAAAATAAACTACAGTTTGATAACAAATTCAACCCACAACAAGTCTACTGAGCACTGGGTTTTGTAACTGACATGTAAAAAGAGAAAATCAAGTCAACAGTTGTAGCAAAGCAGATAAACTTTAGCTTCTCACATTTATCAGACATTAAAATTACACACAATTAAAATTATTACCTTTTTCTTCTTAAAAATACGTTTTTGAGTCCATTTGTTGCAGTCAAAATGTCCTAAATCATCAACTGTTTTTAGCAGAGAAGCTTGTAGCAAACAAGCCGTTGCCACGACAACAAAGAAATACATTGAAGAAATGCCACTCATTCTAAAGTTGCTAAGCATTTTTGGAATAAAATTAAGTCACCCGCATAACCTCTATTGTTTTGAAAATTGTGTACCGCATTGAGTTTAAACTGTAGCTTACTTTATGCTACAAAAACTTGATTAGAAATAAAATGAAAAACATTATGCTGTAGTTAAGTTTTTTTATGTCACATTTCTATACAATTTTAAGGCCACCCAATTTGTCCCGAATTGTCTTCATATAATATAATTATCATTATCTAAACATTAAAAAATGGATTAAATAACAGACATACTGCTTTTCGCCCAGCTCTACTCTTACAGCCTGAAGGAGCTGACTTCTGCTCATTTCCATTTAGCTATAACACAATCTGGCACAAAATCTTATCTCCAAGAAGAATGTTGCCTGGTATGTATGGTTTATATTTACATTTCAGTAAGATTATAGAGGTGATGCAGGTGAAAGCTACTACTTTGTGCATTCACAAAAATCTGAAATAATTTATTCTTTTGGATATTTTGATAGACAGTCTGGATATTCAGACAGTAAACATGAATGACCTCTTTTATAACACAAACAGTAGTAGTCCCTAACTCATCGCACATTAAAACCTACAACTTTTTCCCCCAGCACAGCTCTACTGATGAATACGGTTGTACTTAATCTCGTCGGCTCGTCTGAAGCGTTTGAGCTGCCGCAGTCGCGTGTATTCAGACTTTACTCTGCGTTTCCAGCACGCCGGGCCTTTCTCCGACCGTTTCCCCGTCAGCACCATGATTCAGCTGCAACACAACAGAGGAAAGTCAGAAAAACAGTACTACTTTATACTCAAGACGGAGCAGCTGTGACGACGCGAATGCACAGATAAAACTAGAACCTTCTGGATAAATATTGTCAAAGAGGAATATAGCGAATAAAGCCCATATGACTCGTAGATTTGTGACATTTCAACAATTATCTAACATTTACTAATACAAACTTAATGAATACACCTGTACAATACACTAGACTAGATAGTGCATGAATTAAGTCATTATTATCCTTACACGGATTGGGGATTAACATTATTGCTGCGGTAAAAGGACACTGAGTCTGACAAAAATGTGTTTAACCATGTCTTATTGAGTTATTTATTTGTAACTAATGGGAATCCAGAATAAATGAAATTACTTTCTGACTTTTTCCTTATTCATGTTAGAAATTGATGGTCAAACTAGATGTTTTCTGCTTGTTTCAATAGAAAATCATACTTTAAAAGAACATAATCACTGATTGCAGACATTTATGAACATTTTGTCTTATTAAGATGATTATTTTCCTGTGTAAACCTGAACTAATAAGTAAATAAACATGCTTGAACACAGTTTTTTTTGGACTGACTTAATATCGTTATCGAAATGCGTAAAATAATATCGACATTTTTGTCAATATTGCACAGCCTACTCTTGTGTCATTTATGCAGATTTTGGCCCAATTTACAATGCAGATGCTAGATAAGATTTGTGGATTCCTCTCCACATTTGTCATATTTACTGGACAAAGAACAATGATGAACTTCGCCAAACAACCAACTGGGTTAATAACAAGTTGTAAGTTTGATGAAATCATGTTTACTATGTCTTACTAAAAATGTAGTCCAACCTGTCATACGCACTTTAAACTAATTCATGACACACATAGAGATTACAAGTTGGTTTGGTTTTGTTACATAAGATACAAAACAAATATTACATGACAGAATGAAACCCTATCGTAATTATCTATAACTAGTCAAATAACTTTAATTACTCTGTAGTTACATTACAGTGTCAGGCCTGGATAATACTACTAAATGTTCTACTAAACGCAGACATGTGGCTCGGCTCTTAAAGTGCGTCTCTATGACAACAGTCCGTCTGTCGTCTTCAGAGAGAAACTGCTTCCTGCAAGAAAACTACTTTGGTCTGTCACAATAATTACCATGTATGCTCGTCAATTCATCTTATTTTCTCCTCTCAAATTAATTATATTTGGGTAATAAATAAAGATTAGTTTAAAAAATTAAAAAACGGAACTTTATATCTGGTAAGATCTAATTTAACGTTAGCAATTAATCCCAAAACCAAACTCACAACCATTTTACAATTACTTTCCAACTTTTATTTAAGATGAGAATTATTCTGCTTAATTTTTTAAAGCTTTTAATCCGTAAATCAATTGCTAACCTTGTTCTATATAATTGTTGTAAGTCCTATGCTCCAGAATTTTAACAAAATTACACTAAAATGCATCAATTTGACAAGCTATAACAAAATAAAATATTTCATGAACGTCTTACTTACTTTTGTGTAAGTAAGCAAACTACGTAGAACGTTTAAAGTTTATATTTCTAAATTAACCTACTTTATCCTCAATTCAACTGGAGTTTGTTTATGTAAATCACTTTTCTGTCTGGGTTCACAATCTGGCACAACACCACACCGGCGAGCGAGTGCTAACACAGTTTTAACAAAGAGCTCCCACGGCTCATTTTAACCACGAAAAACGTCACAAAAACACACAAATACATCACTGACACCTCGTCTTACCTGTCCAGAAAAGTCAGTCCTCATCCAATGCAGAGTTTGGGAGTAAAGAATGAATACAGATGGAGAAATAGTCTTTTGTGTCAAGGATTAGCTCCGGTTAGCTTCGCTGCTAGCACCCAGTTTCCTTACAACGAGGGACCGGCTTTATCTCAAAATATCTCAACAAACAGCACTTTCCCGCGTAAAACAGACGTCTCTTCAAAGCGACAACGTTCAAGCATGAAATCCGATTGTTTTATTTTATGCCAGATGTAAACAAAGTCGTAAATTTGATCTTTTTTGGCTCAAAGGTTCAAAAACTGCTGCCCAGCGCCGCGTTCGCCGCCCACTACGGCACGGCACATTCAAGCCGGGTTGCCAGATTTTCAGAGGGCAACACGCGATCAAGCTCCTGAAAAAATGCCTAAAACCAACTACATCGTCTTAATAAAGTTAGTTAAAACATCGGTCAACTAGATACACGTTATGTATCATTAGCGCATGTTTGTAATAGCATTATTAACCGTTTTAAATGGCTTTAAGATGTTATTTAACAGTTACTATGTTGTATTTGAGTCATTGGTTGGTCTGTTATGGAGAAACAGACTTGAAAAATCTTAAAATCTTGCTCTTTCATGAAGTCAAAGTGCTGCTTAGAAACAACTCCCTTAAAAAAAACAAAACTCTCGACTGTCAATTACATGCACGCAACTTTCAAGTAACATAAACCCAAGTCGCTATACACACGCAGACTTGGCAACGCTGATTCAAGAGGCGCGAAACGTAATACCCAATCAGGTGTGTCGGCTTACAATCGGAGAGCGCTGATTGGACCAACGTTCCTCTCAGTATTAACCAATGAGAGCGAGAGAAACGCATGAGGCCCAGCAACGGGGACATGTGGACGGCTTCTTTGTTCTCCAAAATGTCAATAAAAACAATCGAAACAGCAGGAATTCTACCTTTCACGCTCGGTTTTCTAGTTTAGCGCTGATTTGCTCGTGTTTGAAGTGAATGTCACGCGTCGTTTTTAACATTTTGACAATAATTAACAAAGAAATAGTAATGATAACGATTAATAAACATGACACTTAAACATTTTGTAATCAAGCAAGTTATTTAGTATTTTTTTGTTCCATAAAACCACGTGAAAAGCCCACTTTGGCACCTGCTGCTGCTGTCCTGACAGTTAACTTCTGCGCATGCGCAACGGTAAAAGCGGTGGTTTTCGCTCAGGATAAACATTTTGAGAGATGTTAAACAATAAATGAACACTTTTTATCTAGATATAGATAATAATCCGATAAACGAATGTAAGTTTAGGTAAATATTGCTAGATTTCAGCAGCAGACGGAAAGAAAGGGTCGGCGGGTTTAACAGAACACGCCTCTCTTCCTTCTGATTGGCTCAAAGTCATTTTAATGCATTGCTCTACGATCCCAAGCAAAAGCAATGACCAAAACAAAAACAACTTTGAAATACAAGCTTTGGGAAGTTATAACTAATATAAGTGCAGCGATTAGACAAATTGCACTGCGTTAATGAACCAAATTGAGCATTTAGACGTGGAAACTGCTTCTGCTTTCTTTGGCATCAAAATTAAGTTTAATTTTTGTATAACTTCAGTATTATTATTAGAAATACAACCTGTACGCAGTTTTTAAAATACCAAAGTCCATTTATCTTAACTCCAAAAGTCCAAATATCACTGCCAAACATTCTTCTTTATGTTTATAAGCCATTGTGATATAATTTCAAATAATCTGGGGCATTTATCACTATGTCCTATTAGTAAAATTATAAGACTTGGGCCAACTTAATGAATTATTCTCTTCAATATATTTTTTCTATCACAATATGAAACAGATTTAAATATTAGTCATAAATGTAAAGGCTTTTAAAATCTTGCCGCTCCAAAAATGGTTGACTGCTTGCACTGTTTGAGGTTTTTGTTATTGGGGAAAATAAAATTACCAATCATACATAATACAAAATTGTTGCAGCCTTAATTCTAAAAGCTGGTTTAAAAATACTGAGACTTCAATGCTGCGTGCGACCATGAATACAACCCAGATTGATAGTTTGATAAATGCTTTAACTTGTCAAAAGAAGTAAAAACTGTAGCGGTTAAGTTATTTTAACCTGTGCATCAATTAATTACTAAAAGCTTGGCATTTCACTGGCAAAAGTTCTCAAAAAAATTACAAAAATCTACAAGCAAACTGCATCTTTGTGTGTGAAAAGACAGATGTTGCAAGTTCTTTCATAGATTCTCCTTTCGTTGTTAAGCCAGTAGATATATTTATGTAATTGACTTGACTGTAGTAGTAGTCGGAAGCTTGCATTTTGAAAACTTTACATTTATTTACTTGTTGTAACTAAAAGTGCATGACTTCACACTTGAATTATAATGTCCAACAAGTAAATAAATCTAAAAATGTCACGACTATTGTTCAAAGTAAGACTTGCATAGTTTGTCGTTACTGGGAAATCAAAAGTTAGCAGTGGTTCTTTCATTCATTCATTTTCTACCGCTTAATCCTGTTAAGGGTCGCGGGTGACTGGAGCCTATCCCAGTGACTTTGGGCCGTAGGCGGGGGAACACCCTGGACAGTGGCCAACTCGTCGCAGGGTTAGACAGACAAACATTCACTCTCTCATTCATTCACTAAGGGAAATTTACAGTGATGCCCAATTAACCTAAACATACATGTCTTTGGAGGTGGGAGGAAACCGGAGTACCCGGAGAAAACCCACGGTGACACGGGGAGAACATGCAAACTCCACCCAGAGAGATCATGAGATGTTGATATGGTCCGACCCGGGAGTCGAACCCACGACCTCCTTGTTGGGAAGCCAGAGCCTAACCACTCTGCTACCGTGCACCCCTAGCAGTGGTTCTAACTTGTTTTAATCTGATCCAAACCAATTTTTTATGAAGCAACTTAAAATCCGTTTTGCCTCTGCACAAACATTGTCAAAAATATCTTCAGCTCAAAATTAGTAAGCAATGTTCCGTCTACATATAATAATAAATCGTTGTTCCCTAAAATCCAGGAAGTGCATTAGCCTCAGTTAACATACTGACACGTGTTGGCTTCTCAAAATTGTCAAAAGTGCTTCTAAACTTAAAGCGTTTTGACAAATTATAAAGCTCAGAATGCATTAAGGAAATAAACAAAACACAGACTACTATAACAAGTGAATAAAAATGCTTAACCCAATTTTTTGCTTGCTTAAAAACAAACCAAAATATGGACTCTTTAAACCTTTTACTAACTTTTTACCTCATGCATTCAGTGCCTCACAATTGTTCAATGTGTTTTAAGCTTTTTCTACAGTTTTTAGGAGCGAGACGTGCCACTATGCTAACAGCAATTATCCACAATGCGAAGAACAGCAGCAAACTTCACAGATTTTAGTGAACTAGCGGCACATTATTAGACGTAGACAGGACATTGCAGATCAATTTTCAGCTGAATAAAAACTTCAACAAGATATCTGTGATTGTAAAAAATCAAGTATAATTAAAGGTCCAATATTATGCTAATATTTAACTGTTTACAATGTTGTGTCATCATCAAAAATATACCTAAAGTTGTGTTTTGCTTTGTCCACAATCATTTTAGCTCATAATTCCAGCATGTTTAGGATGTATTCTTTCCTCAAACTGAAAACACTCAATTTCTCCTCAAGATGTTATTACTGGAACATAAAGAAAGTGCTCACTGTGTTTTTAACTCCACACAAGTCTTCACTAAAGTCAACTGATAACTTTCTTTGACCTTGGATCTGCTAAGCTTACAAACTTGAAGCTGCAGCTATTGTATAAATCTGGATTAAACTGCTTCACTTCACAGTTTAACGCAAGATATTGACGCCTTTTTTAAAAATGAAAATCTCAACAAAAGAAAAGTAAAAAACAACTTAAAGTAGTTTTTATTGTCAAACTTTGTAGTTTGGGTCAATCAAGCAGGATGTCTGAGGGCCAAAGAAATTGGTTCAAGGGCCACATTTTGCCCCCGGGCTGTAGTTTGGACATGCCTGATCTAGATAGTTTAACAATCTGGGATTACTTAAGGGATGTTTTGAATGAAGTAACATCATTCTAAAATGGCTTAAGGTGGGGTACTTGACTTTTTAGTTGTAAATTAATAAATTTGGCTTTTTCTACCAAAAAATATATTGCATAAGCAGCAGATTATGACAAACATCAGATCCCTATGTACTGTCTAAATGAAAATAAAAAGCTTTTTTTTTCTCTATAAGAGCTAAATGCAGCACTCTGATTGGCTGTGCTTGAGTGGTCACCTCCAGTCTCATTTTGCCTTCTGTAAAAATACGTTTTTAAAGTTTAACTGCAGACAAAACATGGATATTAACTTGTGCAGAAGGATTTGTGAGAGCTAAGAACTTGTTGGACCTTGCTTCAAGTTTTAAGGCGTGAAAATCAGCTACTCTACCTTTCAATACTTCAGCTCGTTTGACACTTAAAATAGCAAAAATCAAATACAACTGAAGCCTTAATAAAACCCACTGTACATTTCTATAAAAAGACAACTTAAAAGGACCGAAAGCTGCAAACAGAGAGAGCAGAGCGTTAGAGAAATCTTACTTGTTTTTATTTTTCACACATTTAGAAAATGAACCACACTATACAAATGTCCACTGTTCAGTAATGAAACAGCCTTCCTCCTGCGTGAACTTCTTAAAACAGACACCGGCCCTTTTACTTCCTGCGGTTCACTCTTTCTCTCTCTCTCTCTCGCGTGTTTACGTTGTACGGTGGCTTGCGTGGGCCAAACCGGTGACACCCGTGGTAGCTTTTTATATCGTTTTGCAGTCACTGTCTGAAGGCGCAGTAGCATGCAGAAACCTTTGGATGCGGGCCTCCTCTGATTGGCTAATTCATTACATTTGCGCTATGTAAATAAGGGATTAAGGGCGTTTTTATTTTTCCGTTTTAAGAGTCTGTGGAGCTTATTTACATTTCGACAAAGGGGACAAAAAAAAAGGATGATTTGCTTGAGAAAGAGACAGGAGAACACTTTCCCCATTCCAGCGGTAAGGGTTGTATATTGTTAAGTCCGTTTTTTACGCCCTCCTTTTTTTGGATCGTTCGAGTCTGCCGCTCAGAGGATTTCACACTTTATTACTCAGACATAAAATAAAAAAAAAATGAATAAGATAAACGAATAAAAATAAAAAAGGAGGAGGAGGAGAGCAGACAGGTGGGCGACAGGGGGAGCGTTTTATTCAGGCCAGGTAGCTGTAGGTGTCCTTCTCTCCGTCCACTCGCTCCAGATACTCCTTCTCGATCAGGATGTCGATGCATTTCTGTTCACAAGAGGGAGACAAAGAGTTAGAACAGGGCCAGGGCATAGTTATAATAGCCACCCTCTACTCAATCTGTCAAGTTTTTTGTTGCCAAGTCGCTGTGAGTGCGTTTACATGCGTACGGATATTATGATCAGGATTTTTAATATCCTGGTTTTGTGTGCGTTCATGTAAACAATATTTTCTGATTTCTAGGAAATTCAAGTATCCTGGATATGTGAAATCAGGTTATTCTCACTGGAAACTTCTGATAATATCCAGATTATTGTGACACGTAAACACCATATCCTGATTTCTTACCACTGAGCCAAACTAAGCATGTGCAAACTCAAGAAACGGATATGGAAGAAGCAGCTCAATTCCCCAAATGACTTAAAATTATTCTTTTCCTTCTCATATGTTTTGGGTCGCGTTGACAGAAGCCTACACAAAACACACTCCTTTCTTCTTATCTATGTGTTATATGTCTTTATAAACCAATAATAACCCTTTTTTGGGTCTAATTTGTAAGTTTGGTTGTTGGAAATATGATAAAAACCCACAAGTTTGCTAAGTTGCACACATGTTTAGTTTCATGCCATATCCGTGTCACTGTTGTCATAGTTACCAGTCTAAATATACAGTGTATCTCAATGCACACGTAAACAGAACATGAATACCCTGGTTTCTCTAAGCACATGTAAACACCAGATCCACCAGAATATTGTCATAACCAGGTTCTTTGATCGCATGTAAACACATTCTTTTTGGAGGTATACCTTCAAAAACTGAAATGGATCGGAAATGAATCAGTTTTGTGCCATACTGCGGGAAATTAAAGCTCAAAGAACAGAAAAGAAAAGACTCCTCAAGGACATAAAAGTTGTTTAAGAGGAAACGCATGCCGGCTCATAGTAAAGATTCACATTTTTAGTTCAACAAAAAAATCCACATCATCCAAACATCCAATTGGCTAAACATTCATCCAGATACAAAGAATGATTTACTGAATATTCTTTGATGAACGGATAAAATTAAGGAAAATAGTAAAATCATTACACACACATAAAACCACCAGCTTATTGTCTGACTGGCTTATTGTCTCATCATACAGTTTAAGTATAAGATGTGACGTCACGTTACCTTGATGACTGGGACTCGGGGCTTGAATCGTGACGAAAGCTGGTTCAAGACTTCGGCCAAAAGCTGCTGGTGCTTCAGGACCTTCCTCATCTTCATAATGCGAACGATGGCCGCCTGAAATGCAACAAAAACAACTGTAAACAAACATGTACAGCTTCACGTTTAGGGTGATCAGATTTTACTTAGTAATTGTAGCTAATTTCATATGCTCAATTATGAGTAACATTTTTCATTCTAGATAGATTGTTCAAATGACCCTGTGCATAGAAGCTGATTATTTTCAAATGGTCAGACTTTAGCATTAGCATTGACAGACAAACACATCTTTTTATGAAGACACTTTGATCATTTGGTGAAAGATTCTCCTCATTTGTAAGGTATTTAACATGTTTTCAGAGAACATCTGTTCACTGTCTGATCTTTAGTTCATTCCTATGAGGTATTCACTACCTCAGCCTAAAATGAAAAATTACTAAACAGGAAATGAACCTGCTGGCAAGATAAGTCTGGCAAGACTTCTGTGCACAGAGTCCATCATTTGGCTTGTTTATATTTAAAACAGTTAAGCTGGTTGCCAATGTAATGAGTTTATTTCTGTTGCTAAACTGGACCAAATCGGGGTTATGCACTAACATCTTCTGGTTTCAGATTGACATAGGTCACTACGACCGGTGGCGTGGTCTTCTCTTTTGTCTTTTCTCTTTCATCTTTTGTAGACGCAGCCGTAACAGCACGGCTGTTACAGCAGGAAAAGTGCAGTTTCTGAACCAGGTTTTCATAAGGAAAAGTTGTAAAAATGAGCAAACTAGCTACGCAAACAGAAGCTCCGCGCTTATAACGAGACTCGCTGTGTTCGAGAGTCCAGGAAGAGGTGCTGTATATCGGGAAGAAGTGAAAACTTTCAGAAAACCAAAAGAGACAGTCTCTGACCCACTGCATAGTTTGCTAACAACTTTTCCTCATGAAAACCCAGTTCAGAAGCTGCAGTTTTCCTGCTGATACAGCCGTCGCTGCGTCTACAACAGATGAAAAAAGCAAACTTTTTTTTAAGAGGATTGCTTCAGGACTAGCCCAAAATCTCTCGTCTGATGTCCATCGCATTTGGAGTAAACAACTGTGTCACTATGGCAACTACCACATATAGCGGCCAATGTCAATCAGAGACCGGAAGACGTTAGGTGCATAAAACCCCTACTGCTATATTTTTTATCCAAACCTTTACCCAAACTCTTTCCATAAACCTGATCATCTTACTTTACCAATGGACACATGTGCTTATAAAGAATTGTTTGTGTCTAAATGTTAACGCTAGCAGGAAGTACTTATATGTACATATTCAAGCTTTTTGAAATACAAACAAGACAACTGACGTTCTGGGCACAGAGTCAATTTGATTTTGTTAAGACATTTACATTTCAGGCTGACTTTTCCTGAAACACTTGAGATAAATCACAATTCATGAATTAAGATACAAACTTTACTTCTTAATAAAAGTTTCAAGGTTTGCAATTTGCTTAAGTAACAGTTGGATTTCATTAGATTCCCTGGAACGAGATTTTTAATTATTACCTCACTGATCAAGAAGCAGAATTCAAAAGATAAACTGTCAACATTTATTTTGAAACTACAGTTAACCGGAATGCAGAAATTAGAACTTGCTGGCAAACCTTTCTTAATTTGTTGAAAGAAGTCAATATATTTTCTGGAATGAGTTTTGGAAATACTGAAACACAGGGACTTCGCTACCCTGGCCAGATATTGTTAGTAAATCTTTGTCTTTTTGTGATAATCATGTCTCTCAGTTAAATAAACCACAGCTGTACCATAACTCTGCTTATTTTTAATGATCTATGTGGTGTTTCCAGTCTGCACTCAGTCCCTTCAACTTGTGCAAAATGCTGCAGCTCGTTTTTTAACCAACACCCCCAGACGTCACACATGCCTTTATCTTATTTTTTTTTTTTTTTTTTTTTTTTTTTTTTTTTTTTTTTTTTTTTTTTTGTCGCTTTAGGTCAACAAACCAGCTCCTCTGAGTTCCAACCAGGCTGACACTGACCGGTTTCTCTGGGCTGTCCCAGACTTGCTCTCCTCTATCGCACCTCCAGATGGCTTCCTTTCTTTAGAATTGGATGTTTAAAAATTTTAATTTTTTGTTTTTTAAAATGTCTCTTCGTTTTTTTTCTTGTTCCCTGTTTCTTGGCCTCTGTCTTGCATTGGGGCACGTTTATGTTCACTTCTTAGCTTCTTACGTCGTAATAAAAAAAACAAAAGATAGATGCATTGTATTATTTGTTAGTCCCCCACTATTACTCTTAGCATACTGATTAACTTTATTTACAACCAAATTGATAAGCTAGTGTAGTAAGCAACAGATTTTAACATTTTATTGTTTTATTGTGACATGTTTAGATCGTATTTTTTTTTGAATAATGACAAGTATACAGACAAGTGGGCAGGATAGGTGGTAGGTGAAAACTGGGATTTTCTGAGCACTGGAGCATCAGCTGCAGGAACACACGAGATTACTCAAACAGCATGAACGAATCCAAATACGACTTTGAGTAAAATAATGATGACTTTGTTATAACACGGCTAAAAAGTCAGAAAAGTGGATTTTACATAATAAGCCTTGTTTAACAGAAAAAAAAAATAATCTAGAAAAAGCACACTGAGTGATACAAGTAAAGATTTCCAGGGTCAGAAATTGAGCTAGAGCTTCATGTACTTACAGACGAGAAACAAACCTAGCATGCCCCAACATGCCAACATATTGAAGATTCACTGTGTAACTTTTTAACCAAAAATAAACTTTAACAGAAGCCTGTTTTTGTCATTTAGATTTCTTTATTGTGCTAAAACAATTATTAAAATCTGTGTTTTCACTTTGAGTGAGCTTGCATGACCACCTCTTATAAGTTTTCATGTAAAAGTAGTTTCTTTTGCTGTATTTTCACAAAATTTTTTTATCACATTAAGACAAAAAAACGAATAAAATTTACCCTCATTCAGAATGTCTCAAAGTATGCTTTTAACTTTCTATTTTTTGGGAATTGAGTAGTTGAGTTTTCAACTCTAAAAAGTTACAGTGCATCTTTAAGTTGTATTGAATCTAAAGGCAGGCAGACACTCGGCACAGCGGCTAACACCTCACGACCAACTTCAAACCAACAGTCGTAGGATCGCTAGAAAATCAAACTTGTTTAAAATCCTGGTCGCTCCTCGTGGGAACATCGCTCTGTAGAAGAAGTGCCACGTATCTCTCACACTGCCCATGCGCAAACAATGTTTGTTGTTAAACACGGGGCATCTCCACTTCCTAATTCTTCTTCTTCTCCTCCACCTTTTATGTTGTTCTTTCGAATACAGGAGTCTGACGCGCCGTGGGTCGACGTACAGTGTGAGCACTTGCGTAAGACCGTCCGGCGTGTAGTGTGAGGACAAGGATCGTGAGCTGCTAACTTTTGACCTTAGCGATTCAGTCGAACAGTCTGAACAGCCGCTGCATATCCTGAAAACATTGCACAGTGTCTGCCCGCCTTAAGTTGGAAGAATGCTGTATGAATCTATAATCCAATAAAAATGATACAAGTGTTATTCTGAGGCTTAGATTGAGAGACTTGCTAGACATAATTTCTTTAAACTAGAGTCAGCGATGTTAAATACAAATAAGGGTGTATTTTTGACGAATGAACAATTCTAAAACCCCAAAGAGACATTTTAGTGTTTGTCAGTCTGTATAACGTTTATGCTGCTGTAATCTGAAGTTGTATTTTCTTACTTTTTGTATCCCAGAAACAGTTTTATGACAGTGTCCGGTTTAAAGTCCACCTCGTCTACATTAGCGTTCTCGTCCTCCAAAACCTGAAACAGACGACAATCACTGTACAATGATAAAGTTCAACACACACAGATGAGAGAGCGTGTGCACATTAAGGGACTGTACTCACCAGTAACTTCGACTTTAATAAAATCTGAAGAACCTGAACCAGTATGTCCTGCAAAAGAAAGAAACAAGATAAATGTTAGAAATTGCAAATACTCAGAAGAAATAATTTTACACTTGTGGGAAGCGGTAATCCAAGAGTCTGGACGAGTTCAGATGGACAAAAGCAGTGGCCAAGAAGTCTAGTTATAGTTACTAACCTCATTGTACAAATAAATCTTTTGTTTTTCTCACCAGAAGATGACAATTGTAGGAAGGTGCACTGTGTAACTTTCTGGAGGTTAAAACTCATCTACACAATTCAGTAGAATTAGAAAGTTAAAACTACCGTAATTTCTGGATTATAAACCGCTACTTTTTTCATGAGCTTTCAACTATGTGGCTTATAAGGCAATGCAGCAAAATTATAGATTCTCATAGATTACTATTACAAGTGCGGCTTATATATTATGTACTTTATAATTTTTCTTACTTAAATCTAGTGGGTGCGGCTTATATTCAGGTGCGCTCAATTAGGGCAGAAATTACAGTATAGTTTGGGACTTTCTGAATAGAGATTAATACTTTTTTTGCCATAATACGAACAAAATCAGCTAAAGAAACAGCTTTTCTGTAGAAACAGATGTGTTCGGCCTCCTCCAAGCCAAATAAAGACTATTTTGTGGTCATGCAAGCCCTCGAAGTAAAACGCTGATTTGTAATAATTATTTTGGTGTAACTAAGGCATCTAAACGACAAAAACATGCATTCAAGTTTATTTTGGCAAAAAAGATGCGCAGTGCACCTTTGACCTTTGTTTTTGTTTTGTTTTTTGAGCCAAAAAGAATAATTGCCAATACCAACATTTGAATTAAAAATCTATAACAAGGTTCACTTTTCACTTTAGTAGAAATATAAAGAAATGTGCCTGTCAGGGATATATACATTTGTGAGGCAGGTATGTAAAAGTGAAGCCATATATTAGCTAAATGTTTTTCATTTTGTCAATTTTTGGATGAAATAAAAAATTAGTCTATGTTTAGAGACTGAAACACTTTCCTCAAAATACTGGGCCAAATATTGGCCAATAAACTCTGTCTATAACATTCAAAGACAATACCTTTGCCCATCTCTTAAGGACACTTTCTGATTATGATTGTAAATAATCTCTATCTAGAAGACTTACGTCACAATTATACAACCTTTACTTTCTTGATGATGCATTTAAACAAAACAAAAATAATGGTTGGTCGACAGATGAAATAATCACTAGTTGCTGCCTTTTTTTTTAAGACAATTTAGTCATTATCCACTAGAAGAGCTAAGCCTGCTGCACACAGGAGGAAATTAAATCTTTTATAATGTTGAAATTTGCCCAAAAAGAGCAGGTCACAGTAGAACATTTGCATGGTTAAGTCTGCTTAAAACACTGCTGATGGCTGTTGAGTTCGTCATAACAAATAGGACTTAATCATCTATAAATAGTTATAACAGAGATTTGCTAACCCACAGATAGGAATGTTTATCAGACCACGTCTCTATGAATTGACAGTTCACTTCACTTCATTTGACAAATGAAGTGAAGATCAGGCCTAAGCCCTCCAGTGCAGGCTATAAACAGGCCCTCCAACAATTAAATCTGGCCCACGACCCATCCTCCAAATATCTGAATATATACAGCATTGTTTTTACTGTTTAAGCATGGGTCAGTCTTAGTACATCTTGTAGTTCTATCAGTTATTAGTTAGTATTCAGGCGTTTTTTTTGTTTATTTTCCACAAAAATCCAATAGAAAAAATGTGAATGTTGAATATTGAATTTAAAAAAACAAATAGAACATTTTTAAAATACGTTTTTTCCAAACAAAGGGTTGAATTATGGTGACACAAGACTTATAGTAGATTATTTACAATAATGTTTAATTGGTAAAATTTGTAGCTTTTACATTCTTTTGTTGTTTTAGAATTGCTAAAAATTGCTAAACATTTTTATTTGTATTTTTTTTTACGTACATTGTTAGAGTCTGTATAGTAGTATAGTATGATTTCTTTTTAGTTGACATTAGTCGATTAATTGTTGCAGTTCTAAAATGTAGGTAGAGGTGCATCTCCGGCCCAGACGTCACTACTTGCAGTAATACTTGCAACTCAAGACAATTATCTTGAATAGTCCTGCTCTAGTGTGCTTAACAAAACTTTTCATTCCGTATTAACGTATTTAGCTGAATGTTTAAAACACTAGAACAAAAGCATAAAGAAAAGGGTCTTACAGTTTTGATTTGTGTGCTGTCTGTGAGCTGCTGGACGGTGTAAGAGTCCTCGTGTTGTACTGGAGCAAAATCGCCATCTGGAACGTGGAGGCCTGCAGCGTGTACCTGAAAATAAAGTATTTACTGCTTTTATTCTGTCAAGTAAAAACAATAAAAGGCTTCAGTAAATTCCCCCAATCAACACACAGACCATTGATGTACTCCACAGATTGTAAAGGAACAATGAGCGTACCTGTTTTGAAGCAGTTTGTGACGAGTTCTCCTTTGGACAGGTGATAGAGCCAGGTGAGCTTCCTGCCACTGTGTCGACTCGCATAAAACGCTGTGAACGCTGATAACTGCGCTCCAACTGCAAAACACACAGGACAGACGTGCTTAGTGCAGAATTACACGCAGCTGAGCAGAAAATAAGATAAAGCTTCATGTATAGTTATAATGTGTATCATATTTTATACACTAGGCATTGTAATATTCTTTTTGTAAATGAAGCGACTCACCTCTGAAGGCAAAGCGAAGGTGCAGGACTGTTGGAAAGGCCAGGACCCAGAACTCAAGACCTGAATACTGAAGTCCACTGCAGGAAGACAGAACATGTTCACAAAATATTTAAATGCATCGATACTAACGTCATTTTAAAAGGTCAACATGGCGGACAAGACTTCATTATTATAATGAAAGCATAAATAAAAACTATGTCAAAACTTAAGACAACTTATTGTGACTAATAAGACTATTACAATTATAATTTTAATCATATTTTGATGATTGTACTTATCATCTCAACAATATAAATAAAAATAAATGTTATAATGAATAGTCAAGTTCAATTTGTCTGTATAGTTTTAATAAATTTTATTGTTTTATAAAACAGACATTCTCAATAAAGAACATCCGATTTCAAATCAGATTTCAATTCAGCAATAAGTATCGGCCGATAATCAATATCAATCGAAGTATAGGGACTGATTTTGTTCTCTTATCAAAAATAGGAAATTTTGTAATATAATGTTATGTAACTGTTATTTCAAACATCAGCCAGTAAATTAGTCTTATCACCTTCATTTAAATGCACAATTTCCCTAGTCAGAGGCTAAAGCGGTGTTGCTAATCAAATATGGATGGAAGCCTAACCCCTGATGTACACTGAGTGCAAGTTTGGTGTGAGTCAGGACCTAGAAAGTGGTTACAACCAATGAATCTTTGTACATGTCCGGGACTTGGGCGGAACTTGCGTGAAAATAATCTGTAGCGAGTTCATAGTCCAAAGACCACTGCAATCTGATGCGGATTTTCAGGTCATTATACAGTCCATATCTGCGCAGCTTTGAGCAAATATGGACTGCAGTGGACTGGAGCTGGTGTACAAGGCACTTCGCAAGAAATTCGCACGTGTCCTGAACCGAACTCACAGTCAGTGTACGGGAGGCAAGTATTCTGAGTCTGTATTTTATGTATATTTGCTGAAATCTTGAGAGATCTCCTTATAAGCACCACTGCTGTAAAGCCATTGAAGCATTCGATCACCATATTTAAACTTTTATTTAGTCAAATAAGTATTCAGAGATTTTTTTTTCCACCAGACTTTGTCCCAGTAGAGAAAATGTTCAAACGCAGATAATTTATTTCTTTTGACACAGGAAGAGGATGCAACTTCCACACAGAAGCCTCTTATTACTCTGAGTTTCATTCACCCTCTGATTGTGCAGTAAATGACGACAGCTGTACTTTTGGCTTTTGCGAAATGACACCTTCTGGATCCACCTCAGACCTCACCGTGGCGTAACCTGTTGTTTTCATGCAGTCATAATTACAGAGTCAAAATAACACTCACGATCCAGCGGCTCGGAGTTGGTCAGGTGCTTCTTGAACTGTTCGTTTAGGTCTTTGCTGACGCCGATGTCCTGGAACATTCTCTGCAGCTTGGACGTGTACTCGAAACCACAGGCTTGCTGCAGAAATCACAAAGACAATATATGAGGTGAATGAAGGAAAAAGACATTTATTAAACTAAATCTACAAACACAAAGACAACACACTGTGGATGTTGAAAAGAGAACTTGAAGAGAATAGAAAATGTATTGAAAAGTATATAATAATAGTAATGATGTACTACTGGTTCAAGGCTTAAACTCCCAGGGCTCACACTGCCTCCAGTCCAACTCCGGTGCAGTCACCGGACCGGTCTAGCTACAGTGGGTGACTCACATTAGCTCCGATGGTCTACAGTCCTGCTGCAGCCACAGGCTCTGCCGCTGACCTCGCGAGACCCCGAACTCACGGAGGTTCACGCTCAACTTGGGAGATTACATGATCGCTGAGCACATGTTTATGTAAACAAAGAACACATGCGCAGAGTTGGGCTGAATTCACATCAGTTCATTTTCTGTTTGATTTTCGCTGCACAATGGATACGCACGGGAGGTTATTTACACCCTCTCTGTTATATAATCGTGTAAACGTCAAGTTTTGACGTATTTTGTATTATTAGTGGTAACGTAATGATTTTATTTTGAAAATCACCTGATTCACTTCACCAGCACTCGCTTGGTTTCCCGTTTATTGTGTCTTGTTTTCACAACTTCATCAAAAAGGGCTCCGGTGCGCTCCGGCGTCTGGCCAAAACTTGAAACAAACAAAACGTTTTCGGTGCGCCGGATTGGCCGTACCGGAGACACCGGACTGGACTGTACGCCGTGTGAGCCACTCTCGGACTTTTAAAGTTAAGAAAAGACTCCGGTGGCTGCACCGGAGTTGGACTGGATGCACTGTGAGCCCGGGGTTAAACTATTATTTAACTAGTCTCATGTTATTGAAGAGAAAATCAGCTACCAGCCCATTGGAATAGACATTGTTGTTTAGCGCTGAACTTAGACTGAACTTAGTCTTTATTCTGCCACTTTGACTAATACGTTTAGGAATGAACATATTTGTGTTATTATAAGGTCAAATACATATTGTGTAACTATATTTACTCCAGTCCTTTGTTGCTTATTGGAAGGAATAAAGACATACTTGAACATTTTGTGATGTCAGTCATTGAATCATTTTTCTATACTTTGACATGTGCCCACAGCATGAACCAGCCTATGCTCACTTATCAGAGATGACTGGGATGAATATGGACTAGAATTTATCTTCCCCTGTCAGATTAAGACCTCGTGCCATTTTTGGACACAGCCTTGCCCAACGACAGGGAAACGTGATGATGACAAATGTAAATGTGACACAGTGACAAACCCTGTAATGCTCTGACCTTGAGTTTGGAGATCATGCTGGCCTCCGCGTCGTCGCTCGCGCTGTTCTGATGCACCAGACGCTTCGCCAACATCTTTGCGTAAAACTTCTGGAAAACGTCCTTGTCCTCGATGTATTTGAACACGACCATCTGTGAGAGAGGAGAAAGAGAATGTGTGAAGGAAAGTGAAGCCGTTGTTTCCAATACAAACTCCTGATACAAGTTCAGCCTCAAAGATCAGGCAGTAGTTTCAACAATGAGGATAGGCACCAGGGCATTAACTAGAGCTGCCTGCAATATAAAAAGACGCAGGACTAAATTTAGCCAGACTGAGGTAACTATTCAACCTTCAAAACATTTCTTAAACAATGACTGATAATAAAAACCGGTCCTGCAGCCAGAGATGAGCTTATCCTTTTGTCTCAGGCGCTTTAGATTCTGGCCTTGGGCTGGACGATATTGACTAAAATTAATAACCGTTTTCAGACGATATTTTATAAATACAACTGAAATACAGGTAACAACATGGTAATAGGTTGTGTTTGCATTGCAGAATTTGAAGTTTAAATGTTGACCAAAAAGCCAGTTTATCCAATAAATAATGCAACTTTTTTGATAAGACCCATTAACTTTAAAAACATTTTTGCTGCTCAATCCCCACTTGTATTAAACATTACTGGCTTTATATATTATGTTGACGCCATGTGACTGAAACCTCTTGCAAAATAAATGTGAAAAGATCGTAAAATATCACAAAGTTCAAAATACATTTATAACCCTGGTTGAAATTTCACAGCATATTTTTTTGTTAGTTGTCTGACCCTGCGACAAGTTGGCCACTGTCCAGGGTGTTTCCCCGCTAAGGCCAAAGTCACTGGGATAGGCTCCAGTCACCCGCGACCCCTAACGGATTAAGCGGTAGAAAATGAATGAATTTTTTTTGTTGTAGCTTCATTTTGTCCCAGTCTTTCTAAAAGTGCTATACTCGAAATTCAATTTTTGGATATCTTGAAAACAACATTCATTAAAGTATCCAAAATTCTATATACTGCCCATCTCTACCCTGGCCTGTTGCTGTATTTTGTAAATATTATTATTTTATGTCTATTTAACTGTTTACAGTTTATCTAATGCTGTAGTTCTTTAGTCGTCTTGTCAATGAATCTTCCAATAATTTTTTTCTGGGCCAGAGTCATGGTCCAACTTGCCTTTTTAAGTATAAATACAGTTGTCTACAAATGTATGTATAAATAGTTGGTTCTGTTGCATTTATCAAGCACTGTTTGGGTTGGATAAATGGTTAGATGAAAAAGATACTTGTTGATTTCTGAATATTTGCCACGCCTCCTTTATAGTTGATTAATCAGTCGATGGAACAAGCCTTTAGTCGAACACAGCCTTAGTTTAATCCTGCTTTAGGACAAATGAAATGGCGGTCTTGCTAACTTCCGGCATATTTATGTTGAAGTTGCCCCACTGTCCTAATATAAATAAATAAAAATAACTTACATTTTTTATTCACTAATCAAAGAAATTGCAAACAGAAAAAAACAGATCAATACAACAACAAAAAAGATGTTAGAAAAAAGTGGTTTTGATGCTCGAAAAGGAAACAACTTTCTTGAAACTACCAAGAATGAAGCTAACTACAACTTTGATGAGACACGTGTTGATTTTGTGTGACACGTGCAGTTTTCTGGGGCTCACCACTTGGTTGAGCGTGTCCTCCAGCTCGGCCTCCTCTGGGTTTTTGGAGCTTTTCTTCAGCAGCGAGTCGCAGTATCGGGCCAAAAGCTCCGGAGATTTACTGGAGGACTGCGCCATCCGGGTCACGGCGTTGTTGTTTATGAACCGACCACAAGCCTAAAGATGGAGATATTTAAGTGTTAACAAAATATCTGACTGCGTTTGAAACTTTCCCTGCCAATGATGTTAATTTCCTTCATAGACCTTCTATTGTAAACTACTGTATTTCTTCATCTTTAAAGGGTTAAATATGTCATAACATTTACACCAGACGGTAATTTTTCTATTCAGATTAGAGACTCTACTGACCTTATCTAGTGCAGCTACAAAGCCTGCGTCGTTGTTGAAGGCCGACATCACCAGAGCGTTGTATTTCTTGTGAACATCCAGCGTGGTCTGAACGTACACTTTAGGGTCCTGAAAGATAAAGAAATTGCAAAAAAATCCAGCTGAGTATGGCATCTATAAACTAGTCAGACAAGACAACAGCCATACCAGTGCTTCAACATTTTACTAGGGCCCGACCGATATATCAGTTGACCGATATTTTGGGCGATATGAGTACTTGCATGTCGATCGATTATCGTCAAATATCGCCGATATACACGATATTAGGCCATGTTGCACCTCATTTTAAAGCTTAGATCTTCCAGAATACACCATTATATTAATAACCAAACAAATTATATTTAGCGCGGTTATAACATTATTTGCAGAGTTATTTTATTGTCAACTGCATCCGAACGCAGCACCAGCCTGGCGCTCTGCATCACTCCCTACTAGCCCGCTCTGAGGCAGCGCTGGATTTAAACGCTCTCAATTCTCCGTACTAACTCTAGAAAAGGAAATACTTCATCACAGATGACGCCTGCAACAACAGAAAGGACTTTTATTTAATCAAAGTGTCCGTATGGAGAAGAGGGATGATCCTCGTCTGAAAAGAGGACACACGGTTGCTGTCAACAAGAGGAAAAGTTAGCTTTCACACTATTTTCTCATTTGGAGTTTGGATTAAAGGAATTATTTTTGTGAAGACTTGGGATCTAGAAGAGGTTATCTTTGCGGTTAGTGTTGAAAACGTGTTTGCTTTAACTTTCAATGTAACTGTTGCTCACTGCAGTAGAAGTTAGCGGTTAGCTTGTGAGCTACAACAATAATAGCATCAGCTCGTTTCTCTGGTGACTGTAAAGTGTCTGTGTTTGTTGATGATACTGGAGACACATTGACATGTAAATTAGTCATGAAAAGACGTGTAATGGTCGTCATTTATGCATTTTAATTGCTGCGACGTCATGCATATTAATGAGCTAACTGCACCTTTAGCATTTGAATCACTTCAGTTGTACAGGACTATCAAAAATAATGTGATACAAACAAGTTTCAAGCCTTTAAAGTCACTCATAAGAGGCGAAGTAACACTAAATGTGACATAAATAAACCCAAATTAAAATCATAAAGTCATACAGAGTTTTTTAACATCTGCTCTAATAAAAAGTATTTTTCTATTTCTAATTATATCGGCTGACATATCGGCTATCGGCACCCCCAGACTCCTCTATATCGAAATCGGTTCCAAAAGCCATATCGGTCGGGCCCTAATTTTAACTGCTATCAAACTGCACTGAAACTTGTTTTTCATGGGTGACGTGATGTTTTATTCCCAGACGTTTTCAGTCTAAAGATAAAGCTGTACATGAGAGTTCTTAGTACAGCTAGACCAGACCACTGCGATCCAAGTGCTGGATACGATGTCTATTTACACAAGCCTTAACAAAACTTGCTATTTCTGTTTATATGTGCATGACTGTATACACTCTCTGTATACACTCTTGTTCTTGTAGTAATTTTTAAAAGTGTGAGTTTGTCTTCCTGCTTTGTAATGATTCCTGTTCTTATTTGTGCGTGATTGTGCTATACATATAAACTTGCCTTGCCTTTCTTTGCCTTCCCTTGCCTATCTTCGTTATTTCTCCTACTTTCCTGTAAAGAACATTTCATTACTAAGTTCATAAAAATCTGTTCTTTGCTATTCACGTTGTCCCTTGTCCCAGATGCTGCTGCTCCAGTGTTATGCCTGGATTTCGGATGCCACCTAATCTTGAGAACCTGGACCTCTCTCACTCCACAAATTTGGCACAGCGACCTTATTAATTCTAACCTCAGTAAATGCTTAATTACTGCTCGTAGTGAATGAAGTCTTACGTTGAGCGCAGCCTCCCCACACTTCTCGATAGCAGCCAGGCCCTGGTTGTGGATGTGACTCTCCAGGAGTTTCTTCAGTTCACCCAAACCGTCCGTGATCCGCGAGACCAGGTTGTACATGCGGCCCAAGTCTGAACCAGAAAATCAAGAAGAACATTTAAGAATCAATTACCGGTATGTTTTTTTCAACTGTGTATGACAGGCTACACCACATTTTTAGTAAAACAGAATGAACATGATTATATTGAAATTTCACTAAATATTTTGCCTGTCTTGGTGAGGTTTAAAACTGTCTTTTTGTGCAGAAGATATGGCATAAGTAGAGGTAATTTCAGAGCTGTTACCAGTAGGAATGAGACAATAAAAAGCATTAGGCGTTCTCCCACATGAAAGAACCAAAAACTAAGTTCCCACATTTCTTTAGCCCCTGTTCAGTCAGAGGAACCCGATGGCCCCATGTTTGTGTTCCTGAAAGTGGGGCTAAAAAGCTTAACATTAGCATCTGTATAATCTGGGACATTTAAACGCTTCATTTGCTGGTGTTAGGAAAACAAAAGTTGTTTTTTCCCTTCAACATAAAATGATGTACAAACTATGATGTAGAAAAGCTAAAAACATCACTGAAATGTACAATAAAACAATTATTCATATACTGTTACAATGGATACAAGCACAGCCTCCAAACGTAACACAGAGAAACTTTCAAAGTTTTTCCAATGGAACGCCTTGGTGCATGTTAAAGGGTAACTCTGACACTTTCTATAAGACATGGCAACCTTACCTGGATTACCTACCTCGGGAAATAGCTGAAGTACTTTGTAAAGGAGGCTTAAATTTTGCTTTCAAGAATAATAACTGACTTCACCTTAAGACCTACTGATATGTAACTCTGACCCAATTCTATGTGCACTTGTAACTAACTAGTTAGGTATCTGTGCCGATTTTAGTTTTGTTGAAAAGACAATTAAAATAAAAAATAATGCACTGTTATTCCTAATAATAGTTACTAATACAAAATTAAACGTTTAATATGAGAGTTACAGCTTTTAAGATTTTTTTCTCAAAGAAAAGAGAAGTTTGTCTAAATTTGAGACTATAAAACATGTCCCTAAAGTCTGGTCCCAATCCATAGTTCCTGCTCTGTATAACTAAAAAAAAAGTACTAGTAACTGAAAAAAGTTCCTACAGTGGGAAAAAGTGTTGGTTTGATACTCATGTGTCTCTCACTGGCTCAGTTTGTCATTTTCGTGCAGCTAGGAAAGTGTTTATTCCACTGTCGTTTCTCAGTCAGAGGAAGTAAACAGCAGCTTATTGACATTCATTATTATTGAGGAGAGTTTTGTAACACTTCTTCTCCTAAAAGGATAGAACTCCCAGAAAAATCGTGCCAGTTGTGTGTAAATTGTGTTTGCATTTTGGACATTTAGAACTCAAATTACTTCCTGTAAACTCTTACTTGTCAATTTCTTCATAATGTGCAACTTAACTGCAGTAAAACTATGATAAACCACAAGGACTATTACATCAAACTCAAGTCAAAATGAAATAAATGTGATAATGTCAGTGCACCTTCATTCTTGTCGGCGTCCAGCAGGTTCTGAAACTCCGTGTGGAAGATCTCCAGGTGTTTCTCGATCAGGACCTGCTCGCACTTCCGGGCCAGTTCGTCCTGAGTCGACTCGTGGAGGTAAACCTGGACCCGCCGCTGCTCCTCCAACAGACGAGCCTCGGCCTTCTTCATGTATTCTGTGACCGGATTCTGCTGTAGGAACTCTGTGCTCTCTCTGGTGTAGAAGCGCTCCGTGTCTGTGAGGAACTGGCACTCGAAGTATTCTTTGTAAACCGACAGCGTGGGCCCTTTGGCGAAGGCGTCCTCCTCGTTTAGGCCCAACTCCACTGAAAACAGAGCAGAAGTTGGACAAAATGAGCAAAGAAAAAATAAATGTCTGTCTCTGATAATATGAAAGTAATCAGGCTGCAACTAGTTGTGACTATTAGAATATAAAAAATATATATACCAGGGTTCCTGCATGCCTTCTATTTGAGACTTTTTAAAAACATTATTTTTGTGACAAGAAATAAATATCTAATAAATAAAAATAAAAATGTGTTTTGTCATAGAAGCACAAATTTATTGGCTCGCAAAATTACATAAATTGCAATTATTTCTGACCAAAAATAGAGGCCTGTTCAGATTAGATGCAGTCATGCCTGCACCCGTCACATGACCACTGACACGTGCGCACCTGCCTCTTCCTCGATGCGCTCACTTACAGTGACCAGCTTAACCCTGAACGTACAAAGACTGCGAGTTGGAACTTAGAACTTAAAAGTGCTTAAAACCAATGTGCCCATGTACACGGACCTCCGAGGAATGCGGATGCGAGCGCTGGAAGTCTGCGGAAAGAATCCGCATGAAGTCTATTTTTCCCAGAGACCGCAGCGCTCTGATGCGGCTTTCAATTCAATCTATGAGCATTCTCGCGGGAATTTACGCGACTCCACGTGGCTTTGGACGAATCCGGATGCAGTTGACAGCATCTGGTGTAACAGGCACTTTGCAAAAAACCCACACGTGTCCCGATCCGAACTCGCCTCGCAGTCTGTGTACATCCAGGGTTATGTTCCTCTGTACAAAAGCACAAACAGATGATCTCTGGTGCTTCCACTCTAGTGCTCTAGTTCGTTTCTGTGCAATTATGTTTATTAAGTCACAGAAATTTGTGAGCGCAGTGGCTCAACTTGAAGCCAACGTAGAAATACATTGAGAGTTCTTTACACACGCAGCAATTTAAAAGTTGATCTTTTCACCACCGCACCCAATATAAAGAAAGAAAATGTAACGAAAAACATGCAGTGAAGCACACAGCCCACTACGCACAGCGCGCAGCATCTGCAGACATTTTCAACCTGAAGTGTTGGATTTGTTTAAAGCGATGTGAGCTTATCTTAAAACTCACTCACTAAGTGAAACGTGCTTTTGCTTTGGCCAAGTTGAATAGTTGTTTCTTGTTTATCCCACAGTTTTGAGGCGATTCGTGCTCAGATGACAATGAGCTCATGTGATCTGATGCACCTCTTATCTGCTGTTCTGTGCTGACGTTCTGACACTTATTTACACGACAGCAAATACAATATCCCAAATACAAGGTCTTATAAAAAAAAAAATACTTCAAATGTAAGACCTAATTTTGACAAAGAGCCCTGATATACAGTACCTTTTATATTTAAACTTTGATAACAATGTCCTATATAGAAAAACAAGTGCATGTACTGTTGATAGTACTTGAGCTTCTTCTGCTGGTATCTTGAACATACAGTATATCTAACTGAATATACAGTTTGATCATATTTCTGCTCTTACCGTAGGACTGGACGACTCCGCTGATGAGCCGCGTGTTGATCGTTTCGCCGTTTCTCTCTCGCTCGATCAGCTTCAGCACAGCATTTGTTACCTGAAAATGTAATTACAGATGACTTCACGTTTGTGGGCGGTTTGTTGATAATAAGCTTTTGTTTGCTCTTCTTATGAAAAGCCAAACTCACCTGTTTATTGAGAGGCCGGAACAAACACTCCCTCCAAGTGACCAGAGCGAGCTGCAGAAAGAAGAAAAAGTCAGAAGATCGTTTTGAAAAGTATTACAGTATACTTTAAAAATGACTGATTATGATTATGTTTTTAGTTTATCTTTAATTGTGTTCCAACATTGCATCTTCATAAAAAAGCAGCTGAAGTTTGTCTGTGAGATATTTTTCTTTCTCCTCTAATCCTAGAAAACGTTCTTCTGACTGTTCTGGATCTGCGATGTTGAGATCTCTGAGTTTTCCTGTTTTTAAGTCCAAAAATCATCCGGACAAAATTTGAGCATTTCCACAGCATTAGCATATTCATAGACATTTTTGACTGTTTACAAGATGTTTTAACTTGAATCAAATTTGCAAAATGTGAAATAATCTTGGTCAACAAGTAAAGCCTTCCTAACTAGCAAAATAAACAATAAAATCCAGATTTCAAGACATTTTAGCAAATCTAGAAGTAAGTTTTCTATGCATATTTTTTATTTGACTGACTTGGCTATAATGGCTACAGGCTGCAACAAACATCTTTTTTTAAGAAGAAAAGGTAAGTTCAACTGTGTGATTCATGTCTGATAATTAGAGCTAAAGTATGTTTCTGCTTGCACAACTGTGATTTTCTCTTTTACATGTCAGTTACAAACCCATGCTCAGTAGACTTGTTGTGGGTTGAATTTGTTATCAAACTGTAGTTTATTTTTCCTGTTTTAGCTGTTTATTGAACTCTTACAAGAGAAAATGTCCCTGTAAGAGTTCAATAAACATGTGTTTGTACTTGTGTTCTTAATATAAACTGACACAATAATAGATAAATACCCCATATTTTATAAAAAAATGCGCTCGGAACAATGACACATTTTTATACCAATACCAGTAATTGAGGTCCGGGCCTTTGTCACTAATCTGGATTTGAATATGGCCCTCGAGGAAAAATAATTGCCCAGCCCTGCTCTAGGAGGTGCTAAGATTTGTTGACAGTATCTATTTGATTAAATTTTGTGTTGCGAAAAAAGCATTATACAACCAAATCAAGTATATTATCCAAAACCATGTTACTAAAAGACAAATTAATCATCTCTTTGCAGGTTTGGCCCTCGACATAACTCCGCTTAATACATTTAGATCCACTGAAGAAGAGCTTGAGTGAGTTACCGAGTAGATTTCGTAGATGCCCTTGCGGCCCTCGTCACACTCCCGTCGGACCCAGTGGCGGTTGAGGTAGGCGCAGATCCCGTTCAGGACTTTACTTGAGAAACGATAATCCTCCCACTGCTGCGTGTAGAACTTCAGCACACACTCGTCCATCAGATCCTCTCCGTCCTGGAAGAGAAACAGTCATTATTTACAACTCATTTTACCATTGCGAGGCTGACCGTATTGTAAATTCTCTATGTGTTTTCGACTTAACATTATACTCAGTTTAGTAGTACTTGAAGCATCTGCAGTGTCCATTGTTTTAGACCTGATTTAGTTGGATTTTAAACCATTATGTTTTTATTTTGTCCTAACATTTTCCTAGTTTTATCTTCTTCATTCTTGAGCCATATATTTTATCAGGTGGCTGGTGAAAAGTTTGAGAATCACTGCCCTAGTACAACCATATTATTTCAGAAACTGTATAGGTGAGTGATGTATGGCTGCTACCAGGAGGAGTTTTTTTTAATTGATATTTTCAGTTCTTTTTTTCAATATTGCAATCTTTCTGTCCTCTGTGTCCACATCCGTTTATTTTCTGCTGTGATTGTTAATTAAATTCTACATCGTACGCATCCAGGTTCCAGCATCTTGTGTTGCAGTTTAGCTTAGCGCTTCGGACAAGTTAAAGGACCCAAAAACTTCACATTGGCTGCAAAGGAGCAAGTTTAGCCGCTACAAACTGTTTATTATAGCATATTATCAGGGCCGCCCCAAGGTATAGGCAAACTAGGCAGTGACTAGCAGTAACCTAGACCCAGTGACCACATTTTTAATCAGAAAAAAATTGAATCAAGATGGGCTGGAATTTCACAAATTTGGATTAAAAGTGTAGACATAGTTTAATAATCAAATTATTGTCTGGTCAATACAATGATTAAAAGTGTAGACAATTCATAATCTATATTCTGGTCAAAGTGAGTCTTCAGTGAATTCACACATTTCATCTTCTACCAAAAAGCCATTTCACAATAACATTTACTTCTAACACACAACCAAAACAATTCGAAAAATCATTTCTGTATTTCAACGCAAATCTATATTTGAAGAGATTAGATTTATGAAGTCTTTATATACATTATAATAATCGCTAAATTTGATAGTTTTATTGCCTTATTTTAAGAAAATCAGTATTCAAGCTTGTTTGTATACTACCACCACAGGTAGTTTGTATGTTGCCACAAGCATTACCGGCTACTATCACCACCACCACCACATTAAAGCTGCTTGTGTCGAGAGAGTGTACCTTGAGCAGACTGGTCAGGTAGTTCTTCAGAAACTCTTTGAGCCTCTTGTAGAGCTCCAGGCCGACAAACTGTGCCCCGCCTGGGGTCGTAGACTTTTTGGAGGATTTTGTGGGAGGCACAGCGCTGCGGCCCTGGCTCGACTGGTGCACACTAGTGCAGTAGTTATATACATGTCTGAGGTGCACAAGTGAAGGAGAAATAACAAACAAAGACATCTATACAATCCATCTAGTAACCTACTAGGGCTGCACGATATTGAAAATTTCTGCGATATGCGATATGGCTCTGAGATTGCGATATTCGATATTTTTGCGATATTTATTTTCAATTAAGAATTTCTCTGTACATTTATTTAAAGTCGTTATTACACTATTAACACTATTAAAACGATGTGCGTATAAACCGCACACGTTCTGTGGCTTAGTAATTGCTTAATCATTTTATTAACTTATTTTTATTGAGGCGGTCATGTTTTAGGACGATTTTTCCACGGCTTAGTTGCTAGTTGCTCTGAAAATCTGGCAACCGCAGTCGGTACCCCTACACACGTTATGCCTGACAGGTCACAGCTTTATCACAACTAGTTTTGTGCCTTTTCAATCTTGTTTAAACCAACACAAATCACAAGAGTTGTTCGTAAGAGGAGAAGACGAGAAAGGAGTCAAACCACTCGGCGCTAAAAACGGATGAATAATGCATAAAATGTAATAAATTATTGCACATCCTTGCGATATGGATATTGCACGTGTCAATATTGCGATATCGATATTTTTCGATATATTGTGCAGCCTATAACCTACTCAGATATTCTAATTAACCTTTTTAGATGTCCAAACTAATACACCTTGAGACACACTGGTACATTGTATAGTTGCTCTTTAAATCTCCAGCATAGAACAATATTTGATTTGAGCAAACCAACAGCTTAAAGGAAAGCTGTTGGTCAAGTTTTGCTACTTTGAGGAGCGTGGCACCGCTAAATGTTGCCACCTTCACAATCTTAGCCCTGGCTTATTTGAGCACTAAAAGTTAACATGGTAGCACTTTACAGCTAGAGGCGTGACTGCTCAGCTAATCAGTCTCTCTCTCATATGTATAAATTCTCTTAAAATGCTACACACTGAAAATACAGTATAAGGCTTATATTTTGGAAGCAGCCTGCAAAGAGAATGTAATGTGTCTTTCTCAATCTGCAGCAGAGAACCTGTAAGGTATGCGACAGTGGGATCACGAGCCAAAAAGTTTATTCTGCACTTTTTGGTTATTGAGGCTCCACTTTTAGAGGAGAAACTGATGAACCTTTCAGACCAGGGGATGCCATCATTACGCCTGCAAAATCCATGCACAGACACACTTATAGTACTACTTTGTGCTGCTGTTCAATAAATAAAATGGTCAACCAATAAAAATTCTTGTCAACTAAAGCCGGCTGTTCACTACAAGAGTTTAGGATCTTTAGAAATTTTTAATGTGCCAAAGAAAAAGAGGCCACAGGCATGAGGACATTTACAACGATTATTTGTCTCACAGGCGCATCATTGTCGCAGGAAGAACAGAGACGACACAGACTTTGGTAGCGGAGTGACAGTGCGGAGAACAGTGCGTGTGCCACGTGATCGAGCGCAGAGTGTTTTCTTTCTTTCTTTGAAAATGAATATAAGATTTCTGATTAATAACACTGTATTTGTCATTAAATATCTAAACGATAAATTCAAACTGTTTCGATCTGGTGATTTCCATTAGTGACTAGACCTGATCACCTTTGTATTACAACAAAAACTGACTCTGAATAAGATTTATTTGTGCTGCAAACATCTGTGTGAAGTATTATTGGTCTGGAAAAAGATGGAATGTCACGTGAACAATGTGTAATGCTTGCAAATGAATCATAGAAGTGCAGACATATTACATGTATGTCCTAAGTTGAAAGTACTAGCATAATTTTCTCTATTTTCTATTCTTACGGGGTTTTTTTGTAGCACTTTTAACTATAAACGGTATACTCAATATTAAATTTTTGGATATCTTGAAAACCACATTCACAATATCTATTATTTGATATATTGCACAGTTCTACGTGCAGCATGTGAATCTCACAATAATGCATCCCGACAAATAGTCGCACAGACATAAGGAGAGAAACAACAAAAATTCTCCTACAAAAATCGTTACTCTGGCCAGGCCTCCCCCCAACCTGTAGAGGGAAAAAAAATCAGGGCTTAAAATGGGGCCAAAAGTCATGTAATGTGCAGCCGGCTTAAAACTCCAATGATCAATTAATCAAGATTACAACTTTAACTGGGATTCCTTCATACAGTATATGTATATGAAAGATTATCAGATTTTACCATTAACAATAGCACATGCAGCCCATCATAAAGTAAACTTAAATGACCTCATCATATTTCCTCATATTTTAACTCTCATTTCAAGGATACGTGTAGAGCTCCATGTAGCGCGACTTGGCCATGCTCTGTCGCGTGTACACCTGCTGGATCCCGGCTCTGAGGTCGTCCCATATCTGGTCCAGCCCGATGGGTTTGAGTCCGTGCGGGTTCTGGGTGCGGCTGGACGACATGGTGGTCCCGTCTGCTCCTCCGAACCTTTGGGCTGTGTCTCCTCCGCTCCTGTCGCTGCTGCGTGTCTCTGCCTCTCGCTCAGGGCCTCACTGTGCCATGGAGCTGTGTGCGGGTCAGCGTCAGTCCCACTGCCAACACCAGAGGGCGCTGTGTGCAACGCCTCCACTGCGACGACTCTACCAGACAACCTGAAAGAGAAGAAAATACATTGGGATATAAGATGTCATCACTCATTGACTCTTGAAGGTGATTAGCTCAATTGTGCTCGCTAAAAACAAACAATGGAAACTGTTTTTAAGTTGTTTAGAGTTGGGCAATATATCGAATTTTAGAAAATATTGTGATAGTGCTTTGAAGATATGTAAAAATGGATCTCATTTAGCTCTTTATGAATAGTAATTTAGCATTAAATGTTTGAGTTTGTGGTCTTATGAGGGCAGTTGGTCAATATTTGGTCAGAACATTGAGACACTCACTAGTTCTGAGAAAAGGGGACATTTTAGTGGACTAATTGATAGATAGCACAGTCTTAAATCGACCAAAAATGTCTTTAGTCAACTTAAGCTTCAACTAATACATTTAAATATGTGTCTGAACATTTTCCAGTGAATATAGTAATCAAGATATACCAAAAATGTATTGAGATATTAATTTTTGTCAATGTCGTCCAGCCCTAGTTGGTTGCTTTTTAACATCAGATTTCTCTCTTGTTATAGAAACAGGGAAAATTTTAAATGACTAACCCTCTAGTTGAAAGATAAAAGCTCATTTTATTTTCGACTGCTCTAAATAACTACAAATGACTGATTATTATTCTTCTCTACAGGAGTTACACTACAAATTGTGATTTTGATACATTTTAGCTACCACAAAGGTTTAGTTTTAGGTACCCTCAACGTGGATATGAATTGTGTCAGGTTGTCATAAAAATTAATAAAACTTTATAAGAAAAATAAGTAACTCTGCTTTATAGTTAATCACTTTATCACTCTGGAATCCAAATGCTCGCAGTTTCTTATCTCACACACACACAAAATAAGTAATGAACATGAGGCTGAGTACAGATGAACCAATTGAGAAACCACCATCAGAGGAGCCGTTTGCAAATAAGCCCCAGACAACAGTGGTTTACAGCTGAGGTCGTCGTAAACAGGTTTATGGAGCGGCACCTGGCTCTGCTCCTCAAGACTCTGAGTCTGTAATGAGGGATTAGTCCAGTTCACAACCGGCTCTGCTTCAGCGGCCCACAAACTCACTTATGCTCAGCGCTCACGGGTCAGGTGCAGAGGGCCAGCCACAACTGAACAGGACAAGAAGACTGTTCCATTTCCATTTGCATAGGCATGTCAAAAGGCTTCACCAAAACTGCAATATAGTCAATTCCAGTTAACCTTTAAAATAAATTAGCCTAGTTAGGCCTAACCTCATCTACATATACATACTTTATTTGAAACTGTTTGGTTATAGTGGACCAAATTAAGAAATCTTTTATTTACCGGTTTAATTGTTTTTTTGTTTTTTTGTTAAATCCAGTTGAGCAAAAAAGTACAAGCATGTTCCCCATTTACAAATGCACAAAATGCCTTTTCATAAGTCCATCATTCTCCTAAAAAGGCCAAAGAACATGAGTTGGCACATGCCAGGTTAAGCCAAGCCTAATTCAAGACCAAACCAGCACCGAACTAGTACAAAGCCACATTTTAAGGTGGGATAGCGGATTTTCAAACCACAAAAACTGAAGCAAGGTCCAACTAGTTCCCAACTTTCACAAATTCTTCAGTACAAGTTAATATTGGTTTACATTCATTCCTTTGTCCGCAATTAAACCTTACTTTTTTTTTTTTACAAATAACAAAATGAGACTGGAGATATCCCCTCACAGTCAGAGGAGCGTTGCATTTGGCATTGGAAAATAAATGTCTTCCATTTTAATTAGACACTACATACTACACAGTAAGGCTGTACTCAATGTACCAATATCGGGATATATCGTCACAAACTCATTGACAATACGCGCTTCAATACAGAGAGGCGTACCGGGATTCGCATCGGGATACGTATTGGCATAGTTAATCTCATAATTTACACTTATGAACCTGGACTGCTGCCTTAAGGATGAAACTATTGAGCTAAAAAAATACTTAATCATAGGACACTTGTGTCAAACATAAAGAGCAGTGTGAAAATGCTATGCTTCTGCATTTTGTTATTCTACATAAACAAAGTTAAATTATTAGCACTGATTTTAAAGAGTGTTATACACAAAAACATGTTGAAACATTTTTACAGCTAAAGTACAACACCTTTTCTACATTGTGGATGAAAAATAAATATCAATGTACAGTGTTTTTTTCTGCATGATTAGAAATACCAATTTGGCAAATTTTTACAATAATTTTTTCAGGATAATTTTTTTAGGAAATTGTATCAAGATATATGTGTATTGGGATACGTTTTGTATCGTTCTGTATACTTTTGCAGAAAGTTTGTAGTTTATTAATTTACAACAAAAAAAATAATACAAATACCACACCTATAAGAAATACAGAAGAAAAAAATGTGATACTGGTCGTTTGGAGGGCTTGAGATTACTGTAATTTCTGCCCTATTGAGCGCACCTGAATATAAGCCGCACCCACTAGATTTAAGTAAGAAAATTATAAAGTACATATAGGCCGCACTTGTTAATAGTAAGTCTATGAGAATCTATAATTTTGCTGCATTGCTTATAAGCCGTATAGTTCAAAGCTCGTGAAAAAGTAGCGGTTTATAATCCAGAAATTACGGTATTTCTTAATGTGATACTGGGAGATGGTCGTTGGCGATCTTGAGATTAACTAAGCCCTGTTATAAGAAGATTAGAAGAAAAATATTTAGGAAGTAATAACAGCTGCTCATCATCATAATGAGCAATACTTTATTAAATATCGCGCCTCACAAGTTGCTTACAGCCTGTTCACTCAAAATAAATAAATGCATGGGCTTGTAGAAAACAGAAGCGCACAATTCTGCTGACGACTCCAGCTTTCTGCGTTGTCCTAAGAAAGAACTTGGCAGGTTTGGTTGTACGTTTTCCAATATTTTGGGCAGATTTTGGGCAGTGCTCCTTTGGTGGTGGTTAAATTTAGCAGCTCTGCCCACACAAACAGCTCCTACAGGCTGCTCGCACTGTTCAAGCAGCATTATTAGACCAAACTAAATTAAGCAGAAGCCACAAAATCTCAAAATAACAAGTGTGTGCATAAATACAGACTGTTACTGCAATCTGTGAAGTGTCGAAATTATAAAAACACACCAAGGAAAATGGGCACAAATGGTCTGCGAATGGTTTAGAGAAACAAAGAAATCCCCTGAGAAAGAGTGCATCTGACTTTTAGTTCTGCTCCATTTCCCTTTAGTGACAAACTACGTGCAGAAATAAAATCATACGCTGAGAAAGCTCTTTTAAACAATAAACTATTTCTGAAGCGTAATAATAATAATTTTAAAAAGGTGAAAGTGGCAGACCCAAAAAGTATCTATTAAAACAAAATAAATCTATCAATTCTAAATGCCCTGGAAAATTGACAGCTTAGTAATAATTAACAAAATGTGTTTTCATGTATTATAAAACTATGATGTAATTTATATGATTTTTTGCCCACATTTCAAATATGATCCAAAAGTGCTCACTGACAATCTGAAAAATGTCTCTGTCTTAACTTTTAATCACATTTTTCAGATGAATATTCATGTCTGTATGCATTATTTTGTTTTAATACCAAAGATTAAAGGTGGGTAGTCAATTTTCACACTGCAAAACACCAGGGATACCCAAACTTTTTCTTCAGGGAGCCAAAGGGCCAAACCTAATTTGCTTTGCATTTCAAAAGTTTATGTAAGAAGAGATGATGCTTAAATTGTCTTTTGATAAGGTTTTTGGAGATTACACTTTATTTGGAGTCATTTGACTTTGACTTGGTGTCTTTTCAACAAAAAATGGAATCAAAAAGCTAGTCCTAACAAACCTGCCCCACTTTGGGCATTACTGTTTAGACACATGGTTAATATCAACATGTCTTCATTTTGGTTGAAATCACGGCTTATAAACGTCTTTTTACAAACAACACAGTGAAACCGGAGAGGACCACCCAAGCACAGCCAATCAGAGAGCAGCATTCAGCTGCTAAAATTCTTTATTATTAAGTTCAGACGCTACACAGTAGTCTAAATTTTCCACAAAGTGCTGCATTTATCATAGACTTTTTGAGGGGAAACCACAAAGTTTACAAATTTACAACTAAAAAAGTTAGTTACCCCAAACTTTAAGCTTCGGCTTAAGCTTTGTAATATTGTAATAAATCATATTGTGATTCTATTTCTCTGCAGTTCAAATACAGACTATTTGTCCCGTCTTCTTTTCTTACTGGTCAGCCGTTGTCCTGCTCTGAGTGAACGACAGCTTGACTGAACCAGAGTGAAAAAAATTATTTTAATTGCCTCAAAGTCAGGAAAACACAAAGTTTACATAAACTGAAATAAAACTGAAATAGTGTGGTAGCTCATGATATAATTTTGGCCGTATTGTCCTGCCCAAGGCCTCGTAAAAAAAAACACATCAGATTGAAAATATGTGGAATTATCTTTGAGTTCTTTTAAAAATACAATATTAGCAGAAAAATGCTTATGTTGTTGTTGTTAAATTCCTATTCACATCCTATTCACAACCTCAACATGACACTTCTGCACCATGATGTTTACATTTCAATTGCCTCCACTCATTTTAATCCTCATTCTCACACAGACTTTAATTAGGACGTGTACCACCAACAACACGTGAAGTCGCAGCAGTATCGCAGAGCGGCGGTGGAGTTACCCGAGGTGCCTCCACCTGCTGTTGCCGTGGCGACGCAGGCGGGCGGGGGGGAAGACAAAAGCGCTCGGATCAGATTTTACACTCACACAGTTTTGCTTTTCGCTCACAGAGTTTACAGCAGATATGATCGGTCTTTTGACAGCCACACAACAGACGCAAAGTCACATTTTCTTTTGTAATTATTCAGCAACAAACATGGAACTACTTTATATTAAAACTAGGGATGTAACATTGATCAAACTATAAGTAGAAACGACTTTTGAAGCACTTCTAAAGCTAAATTATAATGTGATGTCATGTTAACAGAATCTATTACTACATAAACTGTACTGTGAAATAAAAAAACGTAATATTGCACTGAGAATTTTGCGTATTAGGTTAATCGATAATCGTGATTATTCGAAACACAATATAATCGTAAGAACAAAAAAAAAAATAATCGTGAAACAAAATATTCTTTTTAGATAACTAATATTCTGAACTCGGTAATGGATAAAACACTGACAAAAAGACGATATATTATTGTTGCTGCAGATGTGTTTTACTTTAGATAAACACATTTTCTTGCTTTAGTAAATACATTTGTGATTTTGTGAGCCTTGTTATGGATAAAACCTGCAAATATCTGGTGACATAACATAAAAAATTAAATACATGAACCTATCTCTAAATGTGGCCAATTTAGAAGTAAAAGTCTGCCTTTCAAAATATAGAAAAAACACAATTTTACGGGACGGTCTAATCCCTCATTCATCCAGGATTGATCCAAGTTTTCAAATTAGTCATCTGGACAGTGTTTCGATTAAAAATGACTTCGGATGAGAGTCGAAACGTCTTGATCTTCGGAAACACTGTCCAGATGACTACGTTAAACTTCTACTAACAAATTTTACATTACTTTTTCTAATACAAACTTTTTTTTAAAACAAAAGCAGCAGAATGTTTTGTCACATTAAGATTGCTTCATTCGGAAAGTTTGATTTAATAGAAAGTATCATGGTAGACGATGAGAATGATTGTTGTTTGGTCATGGCGACAGTAGAGATGGGACAATATACGATATTATGGTTAATCGCGATAATAAAGGGCTGCAATTAAATAATCGTGAAGTTTTCATTATCGTGATAATTGCACATGATGATAATCGCGATTATGAGTCTATTCAGAGTTAATTACAGACTCTGAGACAAAATTAAATGTTTTTTGCTCAACACTGTGTTCACATTTGTTCACTTTGAATCATTGTTGATTCCACTGAGACCAAAATACAATAAGTAGTTGTACAAACACATGCATATTGTGCAGTAATAAATGTTTTAGAGACTTTTAAACGGTACACCTATATGTTTAGTAAATTATCTTGATAATATTCTTATCGCGATTATTTTGGTCACAATAATCCAGAGTGCAAATTCTAATATCGTCCCACAGGCAATAGTAATCGTGAATAATCGTTAAATCGTGATATTTTGTATCACAATAATCGCAATACTAAAAATTATATATCGTGACATCCCTAGCAAAGCGTTTAAAATGTAGCAAATGTCATAATAATCTGACCAAACATCTGACCCGGGTGCACGGTAGCAGATGGTTAGAGCTCTGGCTTCCCAATAAGGAGGTCGTGGGTTCGACTCCCGGGTCGGACCATATCAACATCTCACGATCTCTCTGGGTGGAGTTTGCATGTTCTCCCTGTGTCACCGTGGGTTTTCTCCGGTTCCTCCCACCGCCAAAAACATGTATGTTTAGGTTAATTGGGCATCACTGTAAATTTCCCTTAATGAGTGAATGAGAGAGTGAATGTTTGTCTGTCTGACCCTGCGATGAGTTGGCCACTGTCCAGGGTGTTTCCCCGCCTAAGGCCCAAAGTCACTGGGATAGGCTCCAGTCACCCGCGACCCCTAACGGGATTAAGCGGTAGAAAATGAATGAATGAATGACATCCCTAATACGTAGTGACATTCCTATCTCATGTGTACTAAACTACAACATACAGTAACAGCATAAATAAAGTTGTTTCTGTGTGAAATTTGTACTTGTGTTTGCAGTTTGGTTTCATTTTACAGCCTCCAGTTAGTCAACAAACTCAAGTGAACGTCTTTACACTTCACACTACACTGACGGAGAAACATGCCAGTCATGCACGCAGAGCAACACCGAACCAGGAAGCAGCAGTGATTCTGAAGCGCGCTGCGAAAGAGGAAACCCTGAGTGTCAGGAGCTGTAAACACCGTCCACAGATTTCGGTGCAGAAGAAGTGATGAGGTCAAAGTCCAAAGGTTACGCCATGGTTTTCGAGGAAGATGTTATTTTTAGGGATCGCAGTAAACAGAAGAACCCAAGAGACGTCAACAAGAGGCTCCGCAAAACTGCCACACATGTTTCATATCATAACTATCCAAGAACTTAGCAAGCTTGACAACTGCATACATCACACAATTTTTTATGTTGTGGTGTTCGTCTTAATTCATAGAAAGAATCAAGATAAACCGTAATTTTTTTTTTTATTCAATAGTTTAACCTAGTGGTTTCTCAACATGTGGGGCAGGAAACAAATCCAGGGGTCACAGATGATTTTAAGATGTATTTTAACAATTATGACCCAATATTTAAGAATATTTTCAACTGCTAACTGTATGTTTGAGAGAATTTTGGTCAACGCCTTAAAATACAATAATAAATACACTCAAACTCACCTTTGATTGATTTTGAAAGTTAAAATGATTACAAATGTTCATTTTTATTTTGCTGTTGGGGCTGTGAGTTGCTGTCATGGTTATTTTGGGGATCCCATTTAACAAAGATTGAGAACCTCTGGTCTTACCAATCTCAAAACTGCTCATATCTAGCTAAATAGACCCGAAGCCTTCAGTTGATTAATTGATCAATGGTGTCTTAAGGCTCTTTCAGTGCGCAGGAAAATCATGCAGAAAAAAACGTATTTAGCCGAGCATGAATTGTTGATATTTACTCGGGTTCAAACGGGACGCAAGTACAAAAGAGAATGGCTACTATTTGGTCCAAGGAAAACAAAGACGGAGGAGTTGCAGCGACCGCAGTACGAAGGCTGCACTTTAGCGGGAAATAAGAAGTTGAGCTTAATCTGTGAGGTAAGTAACAGTAGGCCTTTTCCCACTGTAGGAACTTTTTTCAGTTCCTAGTACTTTTTAAGTTCTTGTCCCCATTTTGGGAGTGTTCACACAGAGCAGGAACTATGGACTGGGGCCACACTTTAGGCGTCCCACATGAAAGTACCAAGAACTTGTCCCCACATTCCTCCAGTCCCTGTTTAGTCAGAGGAACTCCCCTGTCCCCATGTTTGTGTTCACACAGCAGCAGTTTCTGAAAGTGGGTCTAACTAGCTTTAGCATTAGCATCTGTAAAGTCAGGAACATTTAAATAATAATAAGTGGTGTTAGGAAAACAAAAGTTGTCTTTTTTTGATTCCACATAAACAATAATGTGCAAACTTAATAACATCAACTGGAAATAACAATAAAACTAAATGATTCACTGTAATTCCTAATAATAGTATTATAGACTACTATTTACAAATTAAATAAATACATTTTGGGAGTTACTGCTTTTAAATATTTTTTTCTTAAGGATAAGGAAAGTTTATATAAATGTGAGAATGTGTAAACATGTTTAAAAACAAGTTAGCATTGTAAATGTGTTTGTGTCACCAAAAGGTTCCAGGTCTGACTGGAAGTACCTGCCCCAGAGCAGGAGCTAAAAAGTCCCTAAAATGTGGCCCCAGTCCATAGTTCCTGCTCTGTGTGATGCTCCCAAAATGGGGACAAGAACTAAAAAAGTACTAGGAACTGGAAAAAGTTCCTACAGTGGGAAAGGCCTATTAGGGACTTTTTAGCTCCTGCTCTGAAGCACTTTCCAGTCAGACTAGGAACCTTTTGGTGACTCAAGCACATTTTACACTGCTAACTTTGTTTTTAAACATGTTTTACACATTCTCACATTTAGATAAACTTTTCTTATCCTTAAGAAGGTGATTTAATAGCAGTAACTCCCAAATGCATGTATTTAATTTGTAAATAGTAGCCTATAATACTATTATTATGAATTACAGTGAATCATTTTTGTTTTATTGTTAATTCCACTGATTTTTTTAAGTTTTGCACATCATAGTTTTATGTGGAATCGAAAAAGTCAACTTTTGTTTTCCTAACACCACTTAATGAATTATTTAAATGTTTTAGACTTTACAGATGCTAATGCTAAAGCTAGTTAGACCCACTTTCAGAAACTGCTGCTGTGTGAACACAAACATGGGGACAGGGTAGTTCCTCTCACTAAACAGGGACTGGAGAAATGTAGGGAATAGTTCTTGGTACTTTCATGTGGGAAAACGCCTAGTAACTGTCCTATAGTGTAAATTATACAAGTACCAAAGTGGCTGCACCAAGTCATTCCAGTCTCTCTGTCCCCACACTATTTCTGTATAAATACAGAAAGATATCAGCTTGGATTCTCCAGGTTGAAGTTTCAAGTTTCTATATTTACTGGATTGTATTTGAAATGAACAACCAGGAGCCTAAAGGGTTCAACTATAATAATGTTAGAGTGCATTTAAATTGTGCTACTGTAAATACACTAGCTGCATTTGGTGAATGAAACGAAGGAGAAAGTTTGGGGATATTTAAATCGTGGGAAAAGGCTGAGCAGGTTTAATCTGTTTGCAGAGCTCAGACACAACAACCTCATTCCCTACATTTACGACGCTCTGAACTGTTGACTTTACACGTGTCGACAAAGCCCAAGTGAGATTTGTATCTTAACTAAAGAAACATAATTCTCCTCAAGTATTTAGTCAGATTCAACATTATTCTACTTAGAGCTGGTCGATATAATTATTCACAGCTGCTTCATTTCATGTAAACAGGATTGGGACGGTTTTTACTTTGAACAGGATGAATAATCACAAGAATATCCTGATAAACAGTATTCTGACTGTGTATTTAAGTACAAGTGTTATGTATTTTGTCCTTCTATGGTTACCGTAGCTACGCACTACGCGAGCACGCATGTAATGGGTTAATGCATTATTACACTGAAGTTACAGAAGTGTGCTAAGCCTGCACACGAGGCAATAACCGTGTCGTTCCTGAATACCGTCTCTTCAATGTGTTTACCTGAAATAACGGTAGAAGATATAACAAAAGTGGCGACGAGGACGTCTGAACCTGCGACTGTTCGGTTGCTGTTTTCTGGAGTTTTCCTCGGACAGCGGTGCTCCAGGTGATAGACTGTGCCAACACCCGGGACCACGTCAATGCGCGGAAGGGACTATTTGCTGTGAATGAAAAGGAACGGAGCGGCTAAAGGTGAAGGGGACTGCTAAACCACGGACTGTGATGCTAGAAGAGTAATACAGTCGTAATAAGTGGTGTGACTGCATAACCAGGCGCAAATGGCGGGAGTTATCGGTACAGTCGGCCCCTTCGATGAAAATGTGGAGCAGTGGAGCTCGTATACGGAGCGGTTCAGCTACTTTGTGCAAGCTAACGACATCGAAGACGCAAAGTAGTGCCCACATTTTTGAGTGTAATCGGCCCAAAGACATTTAACTTGCTTCGTAACTTGCTGCAACCAGCTAAACCGGGCAGTAAGACGTACAAAGAGATCGTGGACATTCTCACAACGCACTTTTCACCCAAGCCCCTTGTCATTGCGGAGAGATTCCGATTTCACAGAGAAATCAGGAGGAAGGGAGTCAGTAACTGTGTTCGTAGCAGCTTTGAGGAGTTAAGCCGAACATTGTGAGTTTAAGATGTGCTAATGACACATTACGAGACAGACTGGTGTGCGGTTTAAGAATGAGGCGCACAAAAAAAGTTGCTTACGGAAGATAACTTGTCACTTGAAAGAGCCATAAATATTAGTGTAACAATGGAATGGCGTCTAAAGAAGCTCAGCAGCTCAATACAACAGGTAGAGTGCACAAAATTGCTAGTACCAAAGCAATGCTCAGGGCCCATGTTTTAGGTGTGGTAAACGGGTCATCTTGCCTCCACTTGCTGGTGCAAAGAATGGACTGTCGTCAGTGTGGAAAAAAAGGACATGTGGAACGTGCTTGTCGAAATAAAAAGGCACAGACAAGTCAAGAAAATGATAAAAGAGACTATGCTAAATATAAAAAGAAAAAACATGTCAATGCAGTGCAGTATGAGAAAAGCTCTTCCTCAGAAGAAGACATGCCCACCACAGTGAACACTGTACATGTTATGAGCATGGATGAAAGCACAGATTGTTACTGGGCTAAACCCAAGTTGGAGGGTCATCCAGTCAAAATGCAATAGACACAGGGTCAAAGGCATCACTTGTGTCCTATCAAGTTTACAGACAGTGCATGAACATCTTCCTTACGCCATACTGACACAGTGTTTAAGGCATACACAGGGCATAAGGTGCACATGAAAGGATGACTGACATTACTGTCCAGTGCAACAACCAAACGGCCAAACTTCCAGTATATGTGACAAGGGGAACTTTGCTCCCATCATGGGGCGGTGTGGTTGAAACACTGCGTCTCGACTGGCAGGAAGTACGGCGGCTGACTAATGGTTCTTCACACTGCAAGCCATCCTAGACAAAAATGAGGAGGTTTTTCGTGATGAATTAGGCAGCATGAAGAAATCACTGTCAACTGCATGTCAACCAGAAAGTAAACCAGTGTTCTTGAAGGCCAGGACAGTTCCTTATGCAATCCGTGACAAAGTTGAAGCGGATTTGGACTCTTTTAGTTAAAATGGAGTTTTAGACTGTCACAAGCAGTGAGTGGGCCACCCCAATTGTGCCAGTTCCTAAAAAGAATGGTGGAATACGCACTTGTGGTGACTTTAAGTGACTGTGAATCCAGTGCTAAGTGCTGAGCAATATCCCTGCCGTTGATTGATGATTTGTTTGCAGGATTGAGCGGAGGCCAAAGTTCAGCAAAATTGACTTAAACCCAGGCGTACCTGCAAATGCATGTGGATGAACAATCTCGAGAGCTGTTGACTATTAACACCACAAAGGACTTTTCAGGTATTGCAGATTACCTTTTGGCATCACATCGGCGCCTGCGCTGTTTCAGCGGGCCATGGATCAGATCCTGAGC